>JASVEL010012959.1:0-291561 GCA_032618575.1 Nicotiana noctiflora
GCATGAGACTAAGCCTTGTCTCAAATCTTTCATGAGGCTAAGACCTACCTCCATACTTGCATAAGGTTAAGCATTGCTTTCTCTTTGTATGAGACTAAGACTTGCCTCAAATCTTGCATTAGTTTGAGCCCTGCCTCCCTACTTGCATAAGGCTAAGCACTGCCTTCTCTTTGCATGAGACTAATCCTTGTCTCAAATCTTGCATGAGGCTAAGCCTTGCCTCTTTATTTGCATAAGGCTAAGCATTTCCCTCTGTTTGCACAAGGATAAGCATTGCCTTCTTTTTGTATTAGACTAAGCTCTATCTCGATTCTTTGATGAGGCTTAGCATTGCCTCCTTATTTGCATAAGTCTAAACATTGCCTTCTCTTTGCACAAGACTAAGCCTTGTCTCAAATCTTGCATGAGGCTAATCCTTGCCTCCCTAGTTGCACAAGGCTAAGCATTTCCTTCTATTTGCACGAGACTAAGCCTCGACTCAAATATTGCACGAGGCTAAGCCTTGCCTCCCTATTTGAATAAGGCTAAGCATTGCCTTCTCTTTTCACAAGACTAAGCCATCTCTCAAATCTTGCGTGAGGCTAAGCCCTACCTCCATATTTTCATATGGTTAAGCATTGCCTTCTCTTTGCATGAAACTAGGCTCTATCTCGATTCTTGCATGAGGCTAAGCCCTGCCTATGTATTTGCATAAGGCTAAGCACTATCTTCTCATGAGACCAAGCATTGTCCTCACTTGCACAAGTGTTGCTCTATTTTAACTTTGCATTATTTTCTTCTCTCGGGGCTAAGCTCTGCCCCCAAACGCTGTACGAGGCTAAGAATTGCCTTGTTGTTACCTTTGGTATCATGTCTCTGTACTGCATGGGCTGATGTATAGCCAACTTTTCCAAAGGCGTCATAGTCCGAAGGAATGATTCTCAAAGCCATAAGACACCATGCCATGGCCTGAAGATTTGTCGATTTTGCATATCATTATTCAAAGGCATCATGGTTCGGAGGCACCATCTTCATGGCTCGAGAAAACTATTTCATGGCCTACGAATCCCTCACAGAATAATTCATGGCCCAGGACATCGTGGTCTAAGGACATTATTCTTAACCGTCCAAAGACAACTTTCATGGTCCAAAGGGAATCTGCATCATGTTTAAATTTCCGCACAAATACATGTTTGTAGTATTTTTTATCTTCATGTAACCAGTGATCAACCACTATCCTAGCAGGAGTACCCTTTCGGTTTTCATTCATACCCTTCAAGTTTCCCCTTATGCCTTACTATTATTTCAAACGTAATCGACCCCATCAATTACCCATCTTTACTCTGTGACCATTCCGATATCTGCCCTATGATACATCCGTTACACTCAGGCTCATATTCATGAACTTAGTATAAAACCCATATGATACTATCCTCCCCAAGGAAGGATTCTTTCCGAAACTTGCTACCATTCCTATAACAACAACATCGACTTCATTCAACATTGGGTCTAGAACTACACATGGCCTAATTCCTGTAAAATTAGGGATATGTATGTAGCTCAAAAACCAGTGTGCGGCCTATATTTTTCAAAAACATCCCATTCGATCGGTCATCATTTGTTTAGCCCAAAACACTTTCATCCTTTCCAGGTAAAGAGGGGCAGCTGTTGATATACAGTTTTCCCCTCATACATTTTTAAATATTCATACATACTTTCAAAATATTGTACATGCATGCAAAAGTGTTATAACAATTTTTTAATAAATTTTAAAGTCCTTAAATTAATTTATTTCTGTATTTTAATTGTATAAATATTCAATAATTATCCTCATATTACTTTATGATGATTTAATCATCTAAATTCATTATTTATGCGCATATAAGTGTTCAAATATTTTAATTTTATTTTTAAGACTAGCATACTTTGCAATAATAGTCCATATATATGCATAACTATCTTATCTATGCAGAAAATGATATTTTATTTTTTTATAATATTAAGTAATTATTTTAAATAATTTTCATGCACAAATTATATTTTTATCATTTATTAAATTATTTTATTAAATTAAATAGGTAATTAAAACATAGCCCATTTCTTAATTAAATATCCTAACCTAACCCAACCCAAATACCCGTCCGATTCGACCCAGAACCCCCTCTAATCGTGGCCATTGATCTTTGAAATCAACGATCCACATTATTTCTGACCTTTTAAAACCAAGAAACCCCCAAAAACCCTACCCATTTCTCTTAGACATCGCTGCCCTCTTCTCTCTAAGATGCTCTCAAACCTTAGAGCGTCGTCACTCAAAACTCCCCCCAAATCCATGCGATTCCCAACCGAATATGGAATTATTTGGTTATTTACCATCTAATCTGACCCCCACCTCTACTTGTTGTTCGATTTTCATATTACTTAATGGGATCTCAAGGGATTCGAACCAGATTTGGTTTAGATCTCCCATGTTTTTGATGTACCCGCCCATATTCAACCATATGTATGTGAGTACTATCATTTTTGTATTTTCGGGGCTTCAAATATCTGGTTCGAACTAGATTTTCTACTTCTGTTCATAAACCTAGCTATTTTTGTTAAATCTGCTTAAACCTTTTTAGACGTGAGACGGTTTTGATTTTGTTTGGTGTTTTCCTTAAGATTTTTTCTACTGTTACTATTGTTATTAACTGATTTCGTTTTACCCTAGGTTTTTGACCCCTAACGGGTTTTTTGTGAAAATGATTCGACATTTTAATGCTTTCAACTATGGCTTTCTTCTTTACTATTTCAACCGATTATTTTTAGTTTCATCTCTATGCCTTTGACATACCCTAATGTTTCGACTCTGTGACTATTTATCATGTTGTCTTTTACCTGTTACATTTGAATTTGTTACTTAAGTTGTTAATATATTTACTTACCTAAATTAGGGTTTGAATTTAATATCCATATTTTTTTATTTAAGTTTTGTTCTTACTCTATTTATGTATCCATATTATTGGCTTGGTTGTGTGTCCTAATTCCTAATTGATTCTAAAAACTATTTGTTACCTTATTAACCTTGCTCTTAATTACAGAGTGATTATGTATGATATGTTTCCTTAAATTAAGAGGAACTTATTTGATTTTGTCCTCTTAATTTATTCCCGACTGATTGCTAATTGATTTTTCATAACTTATGTATGTGTTATTGATTCATTACCTTATCTAACCTACCCTATTGCATGCTATAAAAACCTTTCTTATTAGGATTTCAAGGGACAGACTCAGACACTTACACGAACACACTCAAAAAATTACACCTACACACATATTCTTACTCTTACTCACACACCCTCTCCATTGTGATCTTTTATGTTGCTTATGTTTGCTGCACTTTCTAGCCGACTGAAAGTCAAGGTTATACTATTGGACTCTACTCGTTCTAAACTTCCTTTTTGCTGTTTCTTAACTGGTATGTCTCCACTTCTGCCATCATTCAATATGGTATGCAGTTAGACCTATGTGCTTTATGCTTATTGATCTTAATCATACAGTCTACTTCTATGTAATTAGACCTATGTGCTTCACGTTTATCACTCTTAATCAGCATGCCTACTTCCATGAATTAGACCTAGTTGCTTCTTATTTTTCAACATGTCTGTTAAACCTATGTCTATTTACCTCTCAACTAGCATGATTTTTGTCATGTTTTAAGTGTTCACGCCCTAACAAACTCCTGATTAATTCATGACTTCTATGCTCTCAATTTTTGCTACATTTCTGTATGGTTGTCAGATCAGTAATATATGTTGTTGTTTGATTAACATATGTCTATACATTAACCTAGTAATAAATAATGGATTAAGGCCATGTGAAACCTTGTTAAAATTAATTGATACTTTGTCTTGTATGTCGTTTGATTGCTAGAGTTCATGACTGAGCTCCTTCTGCTAAATGTGTGCTGCTTCTGGTTCTTGTAATCTGGTAATTTGTTTCTACGCACTTCTAAAATCCAAACTATTTTTAAAAAAAACAAAAATGTCTTCTGTTTTCGTAGATTATTTTCAACTCCTACTCTCCGTTAACTAGGGTCCTTCCACCCCCAATGTGAGTACTGCCTAGGGTCCATGAGACTCCTCTGAACTCTGATTCATTGGGGCTGGTTTCCAATTCTTTATAAAATGCTTCTAAATATTTTTTTCTCTAGTGTAAGCACTGCCCTGGGTTCTCGAAGCCCTTGGGAACCGTGAAACACTAGAGATTTGGGTTCTCTGAGGTTTTCTAGTGGTTACTATGTATCTCAAAGCTTTAGAGTTGTTATGGTGTGAAGGCCTGGGTTATCCGGATGCATTGGACCTATTTCAGGCCTCCTATTGTTATATAATTTGTAATATATTTATTTACGTATTTCTTTAGGTGCCTATTTCTTTCAAATATTTTTCACTACTATATGTTAGATATCCTACCAATAGGTTATTTACTTGTTCAGTTATATTCTGTTACTGCACGTAGAAGATAACATGCCTACGGGCATTTGTTTACATACATTCTGCTACTATGTGTGGTAGACAACATGTCCATAGGATCAAAATAGTTATGAATATCTCGTCAAGATTTACTACTGCATCTAAATCATGCCAACAAAGTTTCGAAAGCAGTTCTATATTTTAAGAACCCTACTGCTAAAGTTTTAAATCATTTTTGCATTTAGATACCATGTTTATAGGAAATTTCATAATCATTTTATATTTAGATACCATGTCAATAGGAAACTTCATAATCATTTTTACATTTAGATACCATGACTATAAGGTCTTAAGATAAGTTCTTCTACACTTACATATCATGCATGCAGGGTCCAAAAGATAAAAATTTGCCTGCGAAAACTAGTAACTATTTACAACTTAGGTACCCCTATTATAAAATTCCGTCTAACTATCACTTAGGAAACCTTGAAAGCTAATTGGATACTGGGTTTAAAATTGCTATTTTTCTGCTGCTCGAAACTTGACCAGATTCGGGAAGTAACAAAAATCAGTAAGCAAATTGATTAGGTATTCACTGCCTCGCCTTAATGACAATGCTTCATATTTTGTGCTCATCCAGATCTCCTGCTATATACCTTTGAATCATTCAAAACTCTTTGTTTGAGGCGTGCAATTGCTTGTTTATTTGTAGAGGTAAATATGAGCCCCGTAATTGCATTTTTATGTGATAGTCCTATTTGACTTTTTCTTTGTCGCTTAGTTTTCTTCTTTTAAAATGACATAAGTGAGTCTAGAACTTCCTTAAATAGATGTTAGAAACACCTCTGGGGTCACATGCAACGGAAGGATAATGCACACATAAGGCACGTACTTGATACTATTAGCATTCTTAGGTAATGTGATGACCCGACCCGTCGTCACGAAAGTTACTGCCTCGTTTCCCCCTTATTATGATGCTTCATATTTTTAGATCAGTTTTTGAGTTGATCGGATAAAGTTGGATTGGTTTTAGTTGGGAATGAGCCACTTACCCTCTTGGAAGGAAGCTTGTTTTGGAAAAGTCAACCAAAAATTGACTATATAGTTTGAGGGCTCGAATATGAGTTCCGGTGGTTTGGTTAGATTCAACGATTGATTTTTGACTTAGGAGTGCAATCGGAATCGAATTTGGAGGTCTGGTGTAGAATTAGGCTTGAATTGGCGAAGTTTGAATTTTGGCGAATTCCGATCGATAAATAAAATTTTGATCCAAGGGTCGAAATGGAATTTTGATAGTTGCAGTAGCTTCGTTAGGTTATTTTGGATATGTCTGCAAAATTTTAGGTCATTCGATCGTCGTTTGGTCGGATTTTTGATCGAATATGAGTTTCAGAAGTCTAATTGAAACTTAGGCTTGAATCCGTCATGATTTGATGATTTTTGTGTTTAAAATCGTGTTTTTATGATTGGAACAAGTTTGTATGGTGTTTATGGGATATGTTGGCAAGTTTGGTTGAGGTCCCGAGGGTCTCGGGGTGATTTCGGGTGTTCAAACGGATCATTTTAGATGGCTAAGTGATCAGATTTTTGCTGTCATAATGTTGCAGAGATTCTGCTCTATGTGATCGCATAGGGTGTATTGTGATCGCATAGGAGGCCTTGGAGAGGGGTTCAGTTTTGTTCAATGCGATCGCGTAAGGGGAAGTGGCGATTGCATAAGGTTGGATGATTGGTCTCTGCAATCACGTTCGTGGTATTGCGATCGCCTGAGGTCCCCTGGTAGCAGTTGTTCTATGCGAACGCATAGGATAGAGTAGGATCGCTTTGTTGTGGGAGGCTGTGCTCTGCGATCGCAAGGGGGCAGTCATGCGATCGCATTAGAGGATTTTTGGGCAGTTGATTTTTTCGTGCTATGCAAGCGCGGCAGTGGTGATGCGATCGCATAGAAGGAATGCCTGGACGGGCAGAATCAGTTAAATAACATATCAGTCGCGAGGGTTTCATTATTTCCTCCATTTTTGCACTACATTGAGAGATAATTGATTGAATTTAAAGAGGATTTCATCGGAAAGTGATTAGAGGTAAGTCTCGTGGTCTTAGTACGTCTTTTTATCAAAGAATCTTCCATTAATTATTGAATTTGGGTATAAATTCGGAAGTTAGGACTTGGATTTTTGCTATGTAAAAAATTTTGGTGGCTCATTTAAATTCTGATTTTGATAAATTTTATATGTACGGACTCGTGGTGAGACGAGGATTCCAGAAATCTGAGTTGCATAATTTTTCTAGAAGCGGTCCCGGGGCTCGGGTTTTGCTAGTTTTGAGATTTTTCTTAGATTTCGATTGTTTTTGATTGGGTGTTGTTCCATTAGCCTATTTTGATATATTTGTACTGATTTTGGCTAGTTTCGACGCGTGTGGAGGCCGGTTTGAGGAGCTAAGGTGTCGCGGGCTAGAATTCTCGTCGGTTCGAGGTGGGTAATACTTGTAAATGATGTCCCGAGGGTTTGTAAATCCCGGACTTGCACATCATAGTGCTGTATTTAGGTAACTTGCACGCCGGATAACGGGTGTGGGGTAGAGCACCAGTAGGGATTGTGACTTGATTCATCCCGCTTAATAAATAATACTACCTAATTGCTTGAAATTGAATTGACAGCCTAATAAAGATATTAATTATCATGAACTAGACTGATTGTCATGTTTTGGGCTTCGTGCCGAATATTTGAATCCTTAAGGGATTAGTATCACTATCTTGGCAATACTGTGCATATTTTCATCTTAGTCTAAGGTTTTAAAATGGTATTTTGCAACTCAGCATTTTTATAAGATTTGAAAACTTAAACAAGGTTTGATGACATTTAGCTGTGAGCTGCTCTGTTACTATTGCCCAAGGGGCTTATATGCATTCATGACTATGCATGGATCGGGTTGCATGCCGCAGCGGGAGTGATACTGATATTGCGCTTGGGCTGTACGAGCCTCTCCGGAGTCTGAACCCGCATAGTGAGCGCGGGCGCCTAAATGGGTTGGGTTGTACGCCACAGCGTCATGTGCATCACGATCCTGATGTTGGGGAAAAATCAGGGTCGTGACACATACATTACTGGCATACATGTGTTATCTACCTTATTGACCAGATACCCTGGTGGAAATTGTTAAGGAGTGCTGAGCCCAAAGGGCTGATTTGAGTGCAAACTTGCACTGTTTGAGGTTGTACCCAGGTATTGATCTGTTATAATGAAAGGAAGAGATGTTAAAAAGAGATTTCTAAATAATTTACTCATTTGTGTTAAAAAGAAATACCCTGAAAGTGTACATCAGTTTAAAAGATGATTTTGTATGATTATAGCATGAGATAGTGCTTTGTGTGGTTTTCTTTCCCTCAGCATTATTTACTTTTATCACAGCTGACTTGGAAGTACTCACATGACTCCCTGCACCATGTGCGCAGATTCAGGTACTTCGAAGCTTAACTGAGCTTGGTGCTGGTCCAGAGCTCCTTTCGGGGATCGTCGAGGTAGCTGCCTGGCGTCCGTAGGACCTGACACTCCCCCTTACTTTCTTGTGTTTAGATATTTTCACATTTCATACTCATTCAGTATACACTATTGTTGGTATTATGTTACTCAGTAGAGACTCTCGACTCGTGATCCCCGGGTCTTGGGAGGTGTTGTGTTGATATTGGGATATTTTTTCATTATCCCGGTTAAACTATGCATTATATCTTGTTATTATTGATTTTGAAAACAAAATTGTGAGCTGGTAGCTCGGTGTTGTGTGTAATTGGTCAGGCTGGCCTAGCAATGTGATGGGCGCCATCACGATCGGATTTTGGGGTCATGACAAGTTTGTATCAGAGCCTAGGTTACTAGGCCTCATGAGTCTTGAGCCGGTTAATAGTGTCTCACGGATCGGTACGGAGACGTCTGTATTTATCCTCGGGAGGCTGCAGACCTTTTAGGATACACTTCACATTTTTGGAACTCTGTCGTGCGGTTTTGTTGTTTCGAGAACTGAACTTCTGTATTCTATTCTCTCGTAGATGGCGAGGACTCGTGCGCTCGGTAATATAATTGCCTTGATGGCTTGTGATTCCTCAATCGAGGGAAGAGATATAATCTCCGTGAGTTCATGTTGGGCCAGTCGGGAGGACTCGAGGCCGGATCCTTATCCATGGTTTGAGTACAAAGGTGCTGATTTTGCGAGCTAGTATTTAGAAATGATATGATCAGTAGTGTCCCTAATTGTGGAAATGGAAGCTTGATAATGGGTTAGTTGTTATGTGTTTGATTCTTATTGTGATTTGTTGTGTAGCCTCGAGTTATGGCCGTGGTGAATATTAATGTCTCTTAGTGGAAAGGTAAAGTGCATTACGTGTGGTAGTATGAGTTCAGACTCAGGAAGACCGAATTGGCAGTGCTATGTGCATTATGGTGAAAGGTATTTGATATGTGTTATGATTCGAGTAGGTGCAACGCATGTCCATGTATCAATATTGATAATATAATTTGTGTAGTATTGAGATCGATGTTGTTGATATATATTGTGATGTCTTGTTGAGTTGTGGACGTATTGTTAGCATGATTTTGGTGATTCTCTAACAGGTGGATAGACCAAATTACAAAGGAAACTCTATCGAAATTTTTGAAAAATTTGGGACTTAGAAAATATTTTCTCACCTAAAGAGTGGAGCTTAACTGTTATGTGTGAATGAATACAAGAATTGCAAAAGAATTAAGGTTTCTGATGATTCGAGTCTCCGCCAAAGCTTGTAAATGACTTGAGTTTAATCTCACTATAATATTGTGGCATCATTTGAGTAAGAATGCTCTGAGTAGCTCCTAGGTAAGTCGAACAATTTTTATTAGGCTGAAACTAATCCAAAAGATATTCATTCATGGGTGTTAAAGAAACTAGTCCCCAAGCATGTTGGGAAAAATTCTGACGAAGGTTATGGTGCTTCGTAGATGTGAGAAAATACTAGGAGGTTTTGAGCGGCTGTTGCTAAAGAATGTTTGATGTATAAAAAAGAAAGATAGTTAATTGTATCCGTATGTAATCATGTTCTGCGGTGTCAGAGTTCTAGTAAGGCACGAGTGGTTCTGTTTAATAAGGCAGTTGAATTATAACTGGTTAAGGGTGAATGACGCCCGAGAATGGTTTTGCGGTGTTCAAGATTTTGCTTATAACAGTTAGGTGTCTTAAGATTGTGTGTGTGGCTAAAGACTGTGGTTTCGTTAGAAGAGATCAAGACTTGTGATATGTTATGTTAATGATGGGATTCTATGTATCCATATTGGAAGGTAATGATAACGAATTCAAAATCGCATGAAGTTCTTCAAAATAAAGTATTATAGAATGTGGTACTTCTGGGAAACATCTGAGAGAGTATTCAGTGGCCTATGGGTCTTAGACCGTGTGGTCTTGGGTATGAGTATCGTGTGGTAAACTGAGTTGAGGTATTTTGATGCTTCAATAAAAGAGAATATTAAATTAAAGGTGAATCAGAAAGGAAATTAGGATAAATGGAATAGCTTGATAATAAACCGAAATAGTATGATAAAGACACGAGTAATTCCTAGTATGTGTTTGAAGTAATGAGTCATGCAGGTATTGTGCAGTAAAGCTCTTGAGTGATGGCAGTTGTGTAGCTCGGTGGGTAAAAGGATTCAATCCTGGCAGTTTAGCTTGTGCAATGGAATTGGGAGAAAGACTTTGTGATGTGTTTTACTGTGGTTTGAAAATGAGTATATTTCATGTTGGTATGCGAAGCTTGGAATGTGTAATGATTTTTCTTCTATATGGGATAATAAAAGTTCTTGACTAGTTGAGTGCGTCGATGTTTGCGGCGTAGGAAAGGGATAAAAGTTCCATGTTATCTTAGTGTGGTATGGTATATGCGATGTGTTATGGAAAGTTGATAATGGCATGTTCAAGGTTTTGAGATCGGTTCATAATATATGGGAAGTCAAAAAAAAAAATTATTGAGCTGCGCAGCTGCAGTTAGTCTGAGAATAAATCTTTATGGTGATTAAGGAAAATGGTACTGCTATTCTAGTGATTTGATGGGGTATATGTTCAAAAGGGCAAGGTAGTGTAAACTGATAATATCCGGTGGTATTGCGGTATTCTCTTGTTGGATCGACTATGATGATTGAGTTGTTGATGGCATAGGGAAATTTTGAATGTCTTTCGTGGTATGAATGTATACTTGATGTGTGTATGTATTCGTACGACAGAGTGTGGGATTAGGCATAGTAAATCGTGTGTTATATATGTGTTGGAGACTAGAAATTCTCGTGATCCGCCTATGCAGTGGTTGTAAATCGTGTGTATCGACTCCGTTGACTATTGGAAATTGGAAGCCCAAGTGTATCTTTCTTTGTTTGATATGTTAAATTTGGGTTATGATATTAGATTGCAGACTGGTTGTGCCAATGTCAGATTGTCTAGACTAATGTAATATGTACTATGTCAGAAAATGCCACAAATTGCGTAACAGAGTGCATCAGATTATGTTCTAGCAGGGTAGTTGTACCCCTAGGACCAGCGGATGGATGGAAGGTATTGCTTTGTTAGTTGGGCCTTGGTGGCAGATGTCGGTGCAGAGGGTTCTACCATTGATTCAGTACCGGTATTGAGGGACTTTACGGATGTGTTTCGTGTGGCCGAGCATAGTACTATATAAGTTATTATAATGAGAAAATTTGACTCGATGTGCATCTCCTTTTGTGGGATATATGTTTGGATCGGGTGGCACACCGCCACGAGTATGGTATTTGGAGCGAGTGGCACACCGCCACGGGTACGTCGTCTGGATCGGGTTGCACACCGCAACAGTGTGATGTGAAAATAGACTTAGTTATATGTTACCTTGTATGCATTACTTCCTGGGTTCTGTGGAAAAGTCCATATTGGGTATTTCTCGGCGAATAGGTTGTGTCATTTCAGGATTTCGATAGTGTATGTTAGTTGTATCACTGTGGGTGTGATTGATTTCTTGAGTTCAGATCTAAATATGTGCGTGGCTGACCGTTTTGAGCATGGTGACTTGAGGTGCTTCATGGGTAATAGTGTTTGGATATAATCATGAGTTGTGGCAAGGCCACATAATGTTATGACCTTTCGAGGAGGATTCAGATACCTTATTTCTATGTTGTAAGATGGGATCTCAGTTCTGTGTTATGATGGTACAGAGGAATTGGAATTACAGCTCTTTCATTTGAGTCAATCGTTACGATTTGAATGTGTTCAGGATCGTTTATTATTGGAGCCTATGTCGTACTCGTCGTGGCTTAGGCCGGTGTTGAGGTGTCATATAATCCGTATGGTGTGTTATAATCGAAATGATCGTTGGAGTCATTAATGAGTGCGAGCATATGTGATTTCAGCAGGTTAGAAAGGTAATATCGAGGTTTGGCTCCAAAATCTTTTGTGGTATCAGTTAAAAGGGAAATGGATTGATGAATGGTTGACCTGAGAGATGGGTTTGGTATATCTCATATTTCTATTGCCATGGGCAGTATATGAAGGTGTTGGAATAAGACTTTAGCTAATGAAAAAGGTTTTTCTATTGGTATTTGGTTATTGCGGGCAATTGTTGTGGATAGATGCCATCGTCTCGAGTGTTTGGGTTGTGTAGCATAGCATATGGTCTCACTTGGAGTGCCAAGTATGGGTTATTATTGTTGGTTTAAGTTTATTCTGAGTATAGACGTGGGGTTCTGATTTGGTGTATGATTTCGGGAAGTGTAATGTGGTTTATGGTTTGGATGGGCTGTGAAATTCCAGCTATATTGTGTTATCGGACTTATGACAGATAGGGTGACATGGGATCACCCCGAGTATAAGCTTGGTAAGGTCATTCGCTTATTTGAGTCTCCGGGTATGTTTCTTGACCCGCTCGAGGACGAGCGTTTGCTTAAGTGGGGGAGAATGTGATGACCCGACCCATCGTCATGAGAGTTACCACCCCGTTACCCCTTCATTTATGTGTTTCATGATTCTATATCTGTGTTAGAGTTTATCGGGTGAATTGGGATTGATTCTGGTTGAAAATAAGGTATATAGCCTTGTAGAAGGAAGCTTGTTTTAGAAAGTCAACCAGAAGTTGACTATGTGGTTAGAAGGATCGGATGTGAATTCCAGTGATTCAGATAGCTTCATGGGATGATTTATGACTCAGGAGAGCGATCGAAATTTAATTTGGAGGTCCGGTATAGAAATAGGCTTGAATTGGCGAAGTTGGAATTTTGGCGGAATCCGGTTGATAGGTGAGATTTTGATCTGGGAGTCGAAATGGAATTCTGAGAGTTGAACTAGCTTCATTAGGTGATTTTGGATATGTCTGCAAATTTTTAGGTCATTCGGACATTGTTTGGTCGGGTTTTTGATTGAATGTTGGTTTCGGAAGTTATAGTTGAAACTTAGGCTTGAATCTGTCATGATTTGATGATTTTTGTGTTTAAGGACGTGTTTTTATGATCGGAACAAGTTTGTATGGTATTTTGGAGTAGGTTGGTGGATTTGGTTGAGGTCCCGGGGGCCTCGGGGTGTTTTTGGGCGTTCAAACAGATCATTTTTGGTTGGCTATGTGATCAGTTTTGCTGTATCGAGCAAGTTTGAAAGAAGTAATGTGATGTGTTTGTGCTTTTGGTTGAGGTCCCAGGGGCCTCGGGATGATTTCGGATGCCCAACGGGCAAGTTTTGAACATGTTAATGCAGCAGAAAATGCAAGCAGTTTTAGTTCCATGCGATCGCATAGATAGGTCTGTGATCGCATAGAAGGATCTAAAGGGGGTGGAAATTTATTCTATGCGATCGTGTGAAGGGAGTGCGATCGCATTGTTTGATGAAAGTGTATAGTGCGATCGCGTAAGGGTTGATGCGATCGCGTAGTGCAAGGGTGGTCCTATGCGATCGCATGCTATGCGTTCGCAGCAGTGGTGATGCGATCGCATAGAAGGAATGCCTGGATGGGCAGAATCAGTTAAATAACATATCAATCGCGAGGATTTCATTATTTTCTTCATTTTTGCACTACACTGAGAGCTAATTGATAGAATTTGAAGGGGATTTCATCGGGAAGTGATTGGAGGTAAGTCTCGTGGTCTTAATACGTTATTTTATCAAAGAATCTTCTATTAATTCTCTGAATTTCGGTATAAATTGAGGAAGTTAGGGCTTGGATTATTGCTATGTAAAATTGGATTTTGCTGGCTCATTTGAACTCCGATTTTGATAAATTTTATATGCATGAACGCGCGGCGAGACGGGTATTCTGAAAATAGGAATTTTGTAATTTTTCGAGAAGCGTACCGAAAGTCGGGTTTAAGCAACCTTGTGGTTTTTCATGTAATTTGATTGTATTCGATTGGGTATTGTTCCATTAGCCTATTTTGATATATTTGTACTGAATTTGGCTAGTTTTGACGTGCGTGGATGCTGGTATGAGGAGCTAAAGCGTCGCGGAGCTTGAATTTTCGCCGGATCGAGGTGGGTAATACTTGTAAATGATGTCCTAAGGGTTTGTAAACCCTGGACTTGCACATCATAGTGCTGTATTGAGGTGACTTGCACGCCGGATAACGGGCGTGGGGTAGAGCACCATTGGGGATTGTGACTTCATCCATCCCACTTAATAAATAATACTACCTAATTGCTTGAAATTGAATTGACACCCTAATAATGATATTAATTATCATGAACTGGACTGATTATCATGTTTTGGGCTTCGTGAAGAATATTTGAATCCTTCAAGGATTGATATCACTGTCTTGATAATACTGTGCATATTTTCATCTCAGTCTAAGGTTTTAAAATGGTATTTTGCTACTCAGCATTTTTATAAGATTTGAAAACTTAAAAGAGGCTTTGATGACATTTTAGCTGTGAGCTGTTATGATACTGTTGCCCAAGGGGCTTATATGCATTCATGACTATGCATGGATCGGGTTGCACGCCGCAGCAAGAGTGATACTGATATTGCGCTTGGGCTGTAGGAGACCCCTCCGGAGTCTGAACCCCCACAGTGAGCGCGGGCGCCTTTGAATGGATCGAGTTGTACGCCAAAGCGTCATATGCATTGCATTGCATACATACATTGGTTTTTTGTACTACGTGGCATAGCATATAACACTCATACATTTTTGGCACACGTGCATTATTTGCCTTATTGACCAGATCCCCTAGTGGTATTGTTAAGGAGTGCTAAGCCCAAGGGGCTGATTTGAGTGCAGACTTGCACTGTTTGAGATTGTACCCATGTATTGATCCGTCAATAATGAAAGGAATAGAGGTTAAAAAGATATTTCTAAATAATCTACTCATATATGTTAAAAAGGAATACCATGAAAGTGTACTTCTGTTTAAAAGATGATTTTGTATGATTATAGCATGAGATAGTGCTTTGTCTGGTTTTCTTTCCCTCGGCATTATTTACTTTTATTACCACTGAGTTGGAAGTACTCACTCGACTCCCTGCACCATGTGTGCAGATTCAGGTACTCGAAAGCTTAGCTGAGCTTGGTGCTAGTCTAGAGCTCCATTCTGGATAATCGAGGTAGCTGCCTGGCGTCCGCAGGACCCGACACTCCCCCTTACTTTCTTATGTTTAGATATTTATGCATTTCAGACTTATTCAGTATACACTATTATTGGTATTATGTTACACAGTAGAGGCTCTCGACTCATGAACCCAAGGTCTTGGGATGTGTTGTGTTGATATTGGGATATTTTTCATTATCCCGGTTAAATTACGCATTATATCTTGTTATTATTGATTTTAAAAGCAAAATTGTGAGCTGGTAGCTCAGTGTTGTGTGTAATTGGTCAGGATGGCCTAGCAATATGCTTAGAGTCTGTTAAGTAAAACTCGCTTAATAACCGCTAAGGGGTAGTATAATGGGTAGAAAAGGATATGATGACTTGTGTACTAATGCAACGTGTATATCCCCTTACTGAGGAGTGATTATCGGGAATTGCATAGATGTGATCCTATAGGATAAAAAACTTAGGACCCCCTTTTTCCTATTACAAATGTGTGCTTAGATTGCTTAACTATTAAAATCAATGTTCCACCGTTGTGGAGGTGGACCTCGAGAGGTGACTATAACCTTCTCCTCAAGATTATTTCGAGCCCTTACCCAATCTCTAGTAATGCAAACTGGTTTATGAGTTATTTGCTTTAGGTGCCCTAACGCACCTTAAATCCATTAGGTGGTAACTCTTCAAATTTCATACCCAATTCCCAAAAGGAAATGAGTTGTCCTAAAAAATGTCAAAACCCAAACTCCTAGAGGAAAAAGGCGGCGCAACAAACATATCATGTAAACCTCCATTGATTTACTATCAGTTCCTCGAACATTTTGTTAACTAGGCATTGGTTTGTAGCTCAAGTTTTTTATATAGCCCAAAGGGAATTGCATTGTAACAGTAAAAGGCTTACAACCATTCTAAAGATTATGATTATATAAAGGCTACGACCAGATAATGAGATTTCGAGACGTCGAACTTCCACTATAAGTTAAAGTGCATTCAAACTCTTAGTAAAAATCGATAAAATTAGGCTACCCTCGGCAAAAGAAAAATACAAAGAGCCTCGATCGATTTGGCCCCCGAAAAATCTAAGGGCATCGATAAATCAGCGCTCGAATAATCAGCCCTTGAACAATCCAAAGGGCTTCGATAACACCAGTCTTCGAAAAACCCATAAAAGGCATTCGATTATGTCCATGCAAATAAAATGACTAATAAGGTTCCAATAAGTTGAACATTCGAAAATCCCAACAAGTACAAAAACACATGCTAAGGCAAAACTAAAATTTTTTCACTAAAAGTCTTTTAGCCGAAATGAGGAAAAATCATATAGCCATTTTAGAGGCCGAAATGGCCCAATTTAAAGAGCCTAAGGGCCAATTCTAAAAAGAGCCTAAGGGCCGACATACAAGACCCTAAGGGCCAGCTTAAAAGAAATACAGGGCCAAAGGCTTATGGAAGTCCAAGACCCTGTTCTCATTTAACTCGGATCCAAAGGCCCCGTTAAATTGATTTTAAGTTCGGCTCGGGGATCATATAAAACCCTAAGGAGTATGATCTTGACAAATAAAAGCCCAAGGGCTTATTATGAGTCTAAACTGATACTCGAACTAAGCATTTGAATCATCAGAATATTTCATAAACATAGAGTGATGATTTGTGACTTAGGAGTGTGACCGGAAGTAATTTTGGAGGTCTAATGTAGAATTAGACTTGAATTGGCGAAGTTAGTATTTCGGCGAATTTCTGTTGATAGGTGAGATTTTGATCCGAGAGTCGTAATAAAATTTCGAGAGTTGCTATAGCTTCGTTAGGTAATTTGGGATATGCATGCAAAATTTCAGCTCATTCGGACGTGTGTTGGATAGGTTTTTGATCGAATGCGTGTTTTAGAAGTTTTAAAAGAACTTAGGCTTGAATTCAATGTAATTTGATAATTTTGGCTAGAGCCAGCAATATGGGCTTGGCCCATTTGGATAATGTTTTAAGACATATTGATGCATTTCGTTGAGGTCCCGGGGGCCTCGGTTGTATTTTGGAAGGTTAACGGATTGATTTAGGCACGAAAAATAAAGCTGCTGTATTTTTTCACAGCAGTATGAATAGTAGTTTTGAACAATGCCATGAACAGCGCCCGTAACAGTATCCGCGAATAGTGCCCCATAATAGTATACTAAGAATAGTAACACGGGTGAACAGTAACACGGGGTGAACAGTGCACGCGAAAAATTTCTGGTAGATTGTTTTTCAATTTCTGAAAATGGGACGAACCCATTTTCCATTTTTACCAATTTGGAGCTCGGATAAGGCGATTCTTCGGGAGAATTTTGGAGAGAATAGCAGGGTAAGTATTCTTAACTCAATTTTGGTTGTATAACTCGAATCTATCGCAAATTTTAGTGTTTAATCTAAGAATTTTGTTGAAAATGGTAGAAAATCCTCTTGGATAGAATCACTGATTTGAGGGTCGAAATGATATGGGAATTTTATAAATTTGGTATGGTTAGACTCGTGAGAGTGCGAGGTTTCTAGAAATGTAAATTTTATCTGGTTCCGAGATATGGGACCCGAGGTGTATTTTGGTCATTTTACATAATTTCGCGTATTAGCTTAGAATTTGATTGTAGAATAAATTACTTGAATTATTATTTACATTATGCAATTTAATTGAATAGATTTGAGCCATTTGGAGTCGAATACTCGTGGCAAGAACATGATTTTGGATTGAATTTTGAGCCGATTCGAGGTAAGTGGCTTGTCTAACCTTGTGTGGGGGACTTTGTCCCTTAAGATATGAAATTGGTAATTGAATGCCTTGTGCGTGAGGTGACGAGCGCGTACTTGAGCTAATTGTTGAAAAACCGAATTTTACTTAAATTACTTGAACTGAGTTTCTTTCGTATATATTTTATTCTACTTGCTATTATAGCTAATGTTGGTATAGAAAAACATGTTTAATTGATCCAAATTGTCTATTTGCTTAATTTGTCTTAACTGAAATTACGCGGATCATGTTGGGCAAGAATTATTTATTTCTTTGTATTGTTATACTTCAAGTTCTGAATATTTCTCTGATCTTGGTTGTGGCTTTACATTGGGACTACGGATGTGGGATTCCAGTAGCTCCACCCTTGTTTGTTTACTTTGGGACTACGGGTTCAATTCTCGGGAGATCCCCCTGCACGTGTTATGTTTTAAGACTGAGAGTGCGTGGATACCAAGAGATCCCAAAATTTATTATTGAGGATACCAAGAGATCCCCGAATTATTATTGTGGATACCAAGAGATCCCGGAATTATTATTGAGGATACCAAGAGATCCTTGGGATACCAAGAGATCCCGGAATTATTAGTGAGGATACCAAGAGATCCCTGAATTATTATTGTGGATACCAAGAGATCCCAGAATATTTATTGAGGATACCAAGAGATCCTCGGGATACCATGAGATCCCCGAACGATTTATTGAGGATACCAAGAGATCCTCGGGATACCATGAGATCCCCGATGTTAAACATCTGGTTGTGATTTATACCTCTATTCACTGATTGTGTTATTCTATGTTACTGTTTTACTTATTTTCTTGTTGGATTTCTGCTGCGATTATACTCATATTGTCTCATTATTATTATATTGATTATTATGTTTTACCTCGGTAGGGCCCTGACCTTCCTCGTCACTACCCAACCGAGGTTAGGCTTGGCACTTACTAAGTACCGTTGTGGTGTACTCACGCCTCTTCTACCCATGTTTTTCATGTGTAGATCCAGGTACTTCCTCCCAGGCGTTTCATCCTCGTGGTGGAGAGTCCTAGCTGAGACTTGAGGAATATCTGCTACGTCCATAGACGAGGAGTCTCTACTCTATTCCTGCTTTAGTTGATAGTTCCTTTCTCTCCGTATCTTATGTTTCTCTTAGCTAGTGTTGCTCATGGGTGTCCGGGGCTTTGGGATAGTTTTAGAATGCTAAGTGTTAAAGTGTATGTGCCAGACGGCAATTATATACATTATTCATGATAACTAGTTTTGATTGTAAATTACGCAATTTTTATTACTTCCGCAATGTGTTAGGCTTACCTGGTCGCGAAGACTAGGTGCCGTCATGATGTGTTCATGATTGGTGAGCTAGGGTCGTGACAAGTTGGTATCAGAGCTCTAGGTTCATAGGAGTCACGGGTTATAGGCCGGTTTATTAGAGTCTTGCTAATTGGTACGGAGACATCCGTATTTATCTACGAGAGGCTATGTAACCGTTAGGAAAATTCCACTTCATTTCATTCCTTATCGTGCGTCATTTATTTAGTTGGAGCCTATATCATAAGTTCTTTTGCATCCACTCATGTATTGAAATTGCACACTCGGTATCAAGTATGCGCCGACGGTTCGTGATGCTACAGCGGGATTATAAGGGAGCCAAGAATTTACTCAACCATTGTTACTGCATGTCATCCATATCGATAATGCAAAAGTATTGAGAGATCCATTCAATTGTACATATGGGGGTGCACTAGGTTTTGACATTCGGTTGATAAGTACGGTTTTGAGAAGGTTTACTTAATTGCCTAATCGTCGCAGTAATGGTAGAGTCACGATGTGGATGTAGATCTAAAGATAGTTGTTAGTAATAAATACTATATGGTTCATATGAGATGTCTATTTAGCGAAGGGTACAACTAGCAACCGAGATACTGGAGGGAGTGAGTTTAACTCTCTTAAGAATGACATATACCAAACGAATGTCTTGGGTTGTCTTATGATGAAGACATACAAATGATAAAGGCTATTGTCATGGATTAGCAAGATGTATCTTATGGCTTTCTGCCAAGTGAAAGGATTTCACTGTCAACAATCAAATTTTGGGTCATGTGTCATATCATATTTGGCTTGCGCTGTATTTAGGTGGTATTCAAAAGGTTCTTTGAAACTTGCGGATAGGCAAGAGTTGAGGATCGTATGGTATGATGTTAGGACTTTTGATGTTCCTGCGTCCCTAATAATTTTAAATTTTAGTATCAATAGGGAAATGGAAACAATCTCAGAGTACTCGTGGTGCCCAGTTAATCAGGACACTCTCATGGGATAATCATCTTTTAATGCACCACTAAAATGGGATTCCTTATATAGTTATTCTAGTTATCTCGCATAGACTTAGTATGAGTAGCCGAACTGCGGATGAGTTGTTATGAATGTGGTGATAGTAGAAATATCATGAGAAGTTGTCCCAGACTTGGGAGAAATCTATTTCATCAGAACACATAATCAACACACTCCATTATATTTACTAATCTACATATGCTACAAGTTAGATATGGAGAACGAACGGGTAGATAACGTTTAAGAGGTAGACGCCCGAACCATTGATATAATTGCTATAGTGTGGCTGAGGCCACTACACCAGATGGTGTCATTACATGTACAATTCTGATTATTATAAAAGGGATAATTTTTCTTAACTTGATTTGGTTTTGAAACTGAGGCAAGTCCTCTTAATATGCATCACTAATGAGTGAGCTTCGTAATCCTGAAATCTACTTATGTGAACACTCACGTTGGACTATTATATGGAGATAGCTATCCCTATCATTATGTGTTGGTCACTAAAGATATATATTTGGGAGGCTAAAAGTGACTTTCTATTACTTACTACAGTGGGTTTTGATGTAATTTCAGGATAATTAATTTCAATTGTCAATTATATGCCCTATCGGTATGAGGGTTCATTATATGTTGTGATTCTCTTTGATGGAAATTATTGAAAAGACAAAGAAAGGAAATTAAAATTTCAGTTGGCGCAATATGCAAATACTTATGATTCAAAGTAGAGGGTGATATCCTCGAATAATTATATGATGTGAAATACTTTAAACCGAGCTAGAAGTTGCGGTGGATGTTATATAAGGACAAGGTCCTGGCGGTGAAAAGTTATATGTTTAAAATTCTCATTTTACGAAATTTAAAATTTTGTACTATCTTTTAAATGGGAGTCATGTATGTTAGGCTTATTTGACAATTCTTGTGTATTTTCTGTTAATATTCAGTCTTTTTTGTGTGTTGTAAACGTTGAGCTTTAGTCTATGGGATAAGCGCCCAAGTGGTTTAAATGTGACTCATCAATTCGGGTAAGTAATTATGAGATCTTCATGCTTCATTATGAGTAAAGCGGAGGTCTGAAATGAGATGTTTGTTCACATAAGGTTAGTTGGCAATGTTGTGATTTATGAACAACTATTATGGCCAGAGACATGGTTATTAGCATATAAATGATGCGTTATATGTCTAGATATCAGTATGATAATGCGATGCTTATAATGATGAAATTATTGTTATTGATATATACATTGTGGTGATTTATTGGATTGTGGATGTGTTATTAGGAGTTGTTTTGGTGTTAGTCTAACAGGTGGATAGGCCCAATTACAAGGGAGGCTCTGCCGAAATTTCTGAAAAATTTGGGAGTTAGAAAAATTTGAAACATTAAGATGTACGAAGAAAGAGGTAAGTTACGTTGTGCCTTTGAAGACGAATGACCCTAAGTGTGGGAGACTGTAACATCCTGGAGAAAATAATTTCGAAGTAATTAAGCGCTATTAAAAGTTGAAGTATGTTGAAATAAGACTAATGCAGTGTGACAATGTGGAATTCAGGCCCAATGATGAATGTTAGATGTTGAAGTTTGGGTATTGTCCTAAGGTTATGGACTAAGGATGAGGTGAAACCTTCAGTTAAGTTGAACGATTAGTTATAGGAATTTTCTTGAGAAGGGTTTTATTCGGCCTTGTATATCACTTTGGGGGTGCTCCTATCTTGTTTGTGAAAAATAAGAATGGTTCCATGCGTATGTGTATTGATTATTGCCAGTTGAACAAGGCTATAGTGAATAACTACTATCCTTTGCCTCGTACTGATGATCTATTTGACTAGCTTCAGGGCACACATGTATTTTATATGATTGCCTTATGCTCAAGTTACCATCCGTTGAAGGTTCGGGAGCTAGCTATCCCGAATATTGCTTTCAAGACTCAATATGATCATTACGAGTTCCATGTATGTCATTGGACCGAACAATGCCCCAGCAGGTTTTGTGCATTTGATGCACAGAGTATTTCGGCAATATCTTTACTCTTTGTTATTATCTTTATTAATGAAATTTTGGTGTATTCCCGGAGTCAGGAAAATCATGAGCAGCTCCTAAGGACATTGCTTTAGACTCTAAAAAAAGAAATTATATGCAAAGTTTTCAAAATTTAAGTTATTGTTGAATGTCGTGGCATTCTCAGGTCACGTGGTATCAAGTGAGGGTATTCGGGTGCATTTGAACAAGGTATAGGTAGTGTAAAATTGGCCTAGACCCTCCTCAGCTACAGAGATTCGCAGTTTCCTTGGCTTGGCGGGTCACTACCCTCGTTTTGTGGAAGGGTTTTCATTGATTGCAACCTTTATGACTAGATTGACCTAGAAGGGTACTCCATTTCAGTGGACAGAGGAGTGTGAGGTGAGCTTTCAAAAGCTCAAGACAGTTTTGACTACAGTCCTAATTTTGATATTGCCTACTAGTTCGGGGTCTTATACAGTTTATTTTGACGCCTCATGGGTTGGAGTGGTGTTGATGCAGAATGGTAGGGTGATTGCCTATGCGTCCAGATTGTTGAAGATACATAAAAAGAATTACCCTGTCCACGACCTGGATTTAGCTGACATTGTTCACACCTTGAAAATCTGGTGTCATTATTTGTACGGTGTGCCTTGTGAAATTTATACCGACCATTGGAGTTTGTAACACTTGTTCACGCAAAAGGATCTAAATATGCATCAGAGGAGGTGGTTAGAGTTGTTGAAGGGGTATGATATTACTATTCTATATCACTCGGGCAAGGCCAATATTGTGGCTGATGCGTTGAGTCACCGGACAGAGAGTTTGGGCAGTTTGGCATATTTTACCAGCATCAAAGAGGCCTATGGCGATGGATGTTCTGGCCTTTGCCAACCAGTTGTGACGTTGGCTAATTGGGCACAAACTTGGTTTAGAATGCTTTGAAAAAGTTTAAAGTGATTAAGGATAGGCTCTATATAGCCTCGTCAGGACAGAAGAGTTATGTTGACCGAAGAGATCATGATGGTTTCGATATGGTTGGAGAGAAGGTTCTGATTCGTGTTTCGCCTATGAAGGGCGTTACGAGATTTGGGAAGAAAAAGAAGTTGAGTCTGAGGTTTATTGGCCCTTTAGAAATATTAAGGCATGTTGGGGAGGTCAATATGAGCTTGCCTTACCTCCTAGCTTAGCAAGATTTCATTCGATATTTTATGTTTCGATGCTCTAGAGGTATCACTGTGACTCGTCGCACGTGTTGGATTTCAGCTCAATTAAGTTGGACAAGGATTTATCTTATGTTGAGGAGCTAGTGGACATTTTGGACAGGCAAATCAGGAAGTTGAGGTCAAAGAACATTGATTCAGTGAAGGTCCAGTGGCGGTGCCAGCCGGCCGAGGAGCCAACTTGGGAGACCGAGTAGGATATGCGGAGCCAGTACCCTCATTACTTTACTACCTCAGGTATGTTTTTCTATACTTGTTCGAGGACGAATGAATGTTTAAGTGTGGGAGGATGTAACGACCCGGCTTGTCTTTTTTGAAACTTATGCCCCAATTACCCATTAACTGCTTCCCTATGTTCATTTCTGCTATTTTGGTTTGCCGGGACGTTTGGAATTAGGATTCAGAGTGTATTGGGACACTTAGACCCTAAATGAGAGCTTAAGAGTTGAAAAATAGTCCATATTCAGAACAATATGTGTCGACCTCATAATAGAATTCTAATGGTTCCGTTAGTTCCGTTAGGTGATTTCGGGATTAGGAGCGCTCGGAATGTATTTTGAAGGTCTGTAGCTCAATTAGGCTTGAATTGGCGAAATTGGTATTTTGGCGATTTTCGGTTGATAGATGAGATTTTGATCTGGGAGTCGGAATGGAATTCCGAGAATTGCTGTAGATTTGTTAGGTGATTTTGGACTTGTCTGCAAAATTCCAGGTCATTCGGACGTCGTTTGGTTGGGTTTCGGATCAAATGTGAGTTTTAGAAGTTTTAAAAAAACTTAGGCTTGAATTCGATGTAATTTAATAATTTTGGGGTTATTTGAGATGTTTTGACGATTGGATCGAGTTTGGATAATGTTTTAAGACATATTGGTGCTTTTAGTTGAGGTCCCGGGGGCCTCGGGTGTATTTTAGAAGGTTAACGGATCGATTTAGGTACGAAAAATAAAGCTGCTACATTTTTTTCACAACAGTGTGAACAGTGCCATGAACAGTGCCATAATAATATATGTGAATAGTACCCTGAACAGTGCCCCGTAAAAGTATCCATGAATAGTACCATAAAAAGGTCCCCGTGAATAGTAACACGGGTGAACAGTAACACGGGGTGAACAGTACACGCAAAAAATTTATGACAGATTGTTTTTCAAGTTCTAAAAATGCTTCGTCCCATTTTCCATTTTTGACTATTTGGAGCTCGGGTGAAGCGATTTTTCAAGAGATTCTCAAGGAAAACATTGGGGTAAGTGTTTCTTAACTCAACTTTGGTTGTATAACTCGAATCTATCACAAATTTTGGTGTTTAATCTGAAAATTTTGTTGAAAATGGCAGAAAATCCTCTTGGATAGAATCACGGATTTGAGGGTCGAAATGATATGGAAATTTTATAAATTTGGCATGGTTAGAATTGTGAGAGTGCGAGCCCGTCTTTTAGAAATCGAGCTTCATCAATGTTTGTGTGATCTTGGTCATTTTTCATAATTTTGCGTATTAGCTTAGAATTTAGTTGTATAATAAATTACTTGAATTATTATTTAAAATATGCAATTTAATTGGATAGAGTTGAGCCACTCGGAGTCGGATACTCGTGGCGAGGGAGTCGTTTCTTAGTTGACTTGCACTTGATCAAGGTAAGTGGCTTGTCTAACCTTGTATGGGGGACTTTGTCCCTTAGGATATGAAATTGTTAATTGAATGCCTTGTACGTGAGGTGACGAGCGCGTACTTGAGCTAATTGTTGAAAACCCAAATTTTACTTAAATTACTTGAACTGAGTTTCTTTCGTATATGTTTTATTCTACTTGCTATTATAGCCTGTGCTAGTATAGAAAAGCATGTTTAATTGATCTAAATTGCCTAATTGCTTAATTTGCCTTAATTGAAGTTATGTGGAGCATGTTGGCCAGAATTATTTATTTCTTTGTATTGTTATACTTCAATTTCTGAATATTTCTCAGATCTTGGTTGTCCATTTACATTGGGACTATGGATGTGGGATTCAGGTAACTCCCCCCTTGTTTGTTTACTTTGGTACTACGGGTTCGATTCCTGGGAGATCTCCATGCATGTGTTATATTCTAAGACCGAGAGTGCGGGATACCAAGAGATCCTTGGTGTCACGCCCCAAATCGAGGAACATGACCGGCGCCTGACCGGGCCAAGAGATCCCAAAATTTATTATTGAGGATACCAAGAGATCCCCGAATTATTATTGTGGATACCAAGAGATCCCGGAATTATTATTGAGGATACCAAGAGATCCTTGGGATACCAAGAGATCCCGGAATTATTATTGTGGATACCAAGAGATCCCAGAATTATTACTGAGGTGTGATTTATACCTCTATCCACTGATTATGTTGTTCTATGTTAATGTTTTACTTATTTTCTTGTTGGATTTATGCTGCGATTATACTTATATTGTCTCCTTATTATTATATTGATTATTATGTTTTACCTCAGTAGGGCCCTGACCTTCCTCGTCACTACCCAACCGAGGTTAGGTTTGGCACTTACTGAGTACCGTTGTGGTGTACTCATGACCTTCCTGCGAATTTTTTTCATGTGCAGATCCAGGTACCTCTCATTCTACCCTCCAGTTAGCTAGATGATATTCAGTTTTTATTTATTATAGACATTTCCGGATGATTAGAGCAGTATTATGTTTCATTCTTAGTTTGTGTTGCCCGTGGGTTTCTAGGTCTTTGGGATAGTTTCACAAATTTTAAAGTGTTAAAGTGTATGTTTCAGGCGGAAAATGTATACATTATTCTTGTTATTTAGTTTTGATTATAAATTCTGCAAATGTTATTACTTCCGCAATGTGTTAGGCTTACCTGATCGCGAAGACTATGTGCCGTCATGATGTGTTCACAATTGGCGAACAATGATTATTACTTTTAGAACTGTTTAGTGTTGTTAACAGGTTTTCTGTGACGACCCGGCCTATCGTCATGAGAGTTACCGCCCCATTATTCCCTCATTATGTGTTTCATGTTTCTATATCTGTATTAGAGTCTATCGGGTGAATTTGGATCATTTCTGGCTGAAAATAAGGCAAATAACCTTTTTCAGTGAAGCTTGTTTCTGAAAAGTAAACATGAAGTTGACTATGTGGTTAGAGGGCTCAGAATCAAATTCCAGAGATTCGGTTAGCTTTGGGAGGTGATTTGTGACTTAGGGGAGCGATCGGAATTGAATCTGGAGGTTCGGTGTAGAAATAGGCTTGAATTGGCTAAGTTGGAATTTTGGCGAAATCCGGTCGATATGTGAGATTTTGATCTGGGAGCCGGAATAGAATTCCGACGGTTGCACTAGCTTCGTTAGGTGATTTTGGATGTTTCTGCAAATTTTCAGGTCATTCGGACATCGTTTGGTCTGGTTTTTGATAGAATATAGGTTTCGGAAGTTTTGGTTGAAACATAGGCTTGAATCCGCCTTGATTTGATGATTTTTGTGTTTAATGATGTGTTTTTATGATTGGAACAAGTTCGTATCATTATTTGGAGTAGGTTGGTGGTTTCGGTTAAGGTCCCGAGGGCCTCGGGGTGTTTCCTCAGGTCAAACGGACCATTTTGAGTTGATGAACATGTGAGATTTGCTGTCATGAGTGTTGCAGACGATTGCTCTATGCGATCGCAATGGGTGTGATGCGATCGCATAGAAGGTTTGGGAGGAGGCTAGGATTTGTTCAATGCGATCGCATAGAAGGTTTGAAGGGAGGCTCAGTATTTGTTCAATGCGATCTCGGTCTGGGAGTTGCGATCGCATATTTGGAGAGTTTAGTGCTCTGCGATCGCGGGCATAGGTATGCGATCACATAGTGTTGTTTTATGAAGCAATGCGATCGCAAGGGGTTTAGTGCGATCGCATAAGTCAATTTTGAGAGGCTGAAAGTTTGTTCTATGTGATCGCAGTGAAGGTGCTACAATCGCATAATGTTAATTGTATGACAGGCAGTTATATGTCATTTCATCCACGGGGTTTTCATTATTTCACCACTGTTGGGCAAGTTTTGAAGTTAGGGAATGAGGGATTAAGAGATTTCCACCTAGATTTCGATTGGAGGTAAGTTTTATGGTCTAATTACGTGATTTTATCCTAGAATCTTCATCTATATCACTGAAAATTGGAGGAATTAAGGTGTAAATTGGGGTTTTGCTTGAAGCCTAAGAAAAATAGAAAATCGATGATTTGAAGGGGAAAATAACTCTGATTTTGATAAATTTTATATGTTTAGACTCGTGAGAGTACGAGGGTTTTGAAAATGTGGATTTCGTAATTTTTCGAGAAGCGAGCCCAGGGCTCAGGTTTTGGCAACTTCGTGTTTTTGGGTGTAATTCAAGTTATTTCGATTGGGTTATGTTCCTTTAGCCTATTTTGATGTATTCCTATTGGTTTTGATCAGATTCTGCACCCGTGGAGGCCGATTCTCGTGGAAAGGGCATTGCACACTAGTTTTCGAGCCGAGTGGAGGTGAGTAATGGGTATGGATGATAACCTGAGGGTTTGAAACCTCGGTATATCACTATGTGATGTTGTATTGAGGCGAGACACGTACTCTACTGTGAGTGCGGGGTCGATTGTGATTGGGGACTATGGCTTAGTCCGACTGTGTAGTATTATACTGTGTTGTTGGCTATAAATGAGCCGGTAAACCTCATACTTAGATGGTTGTGGATATCTTTGGGCTCTGAGCCAATTATTTGGATCCTGTGAGGATCGTTACCATTTCTTCTATGATTATAGCATGTTATCTTGATATCAGTCCTGAGCTAAACACTGTCTAAAATGGTTCCAAACTCTAGTATTTTCGAACACTATTTTCTACTGTTACTGTCAAAAAGGGATTTCAAATGATATTTTCTGTGCCCGTGAGTCTTGCAATACATATAGCTGGACTGGTAGTGAATCGGGCTGCGCGACGCAGCATATCACCGATATTGCGCTTGGGCTGTAGGAGCCCCTCCAGAGTCTGAACCCCCATAGTGAGCGCGGGTACCCAAATGGATCGGGCTACGCGCTGTGGCGATTATGTTTATGCATCCACATTGCATTCAGATATACATGTTGTACTGGTTTAGCTGTTATTGCTTATTCTGGGACTTATACCGTTAAAAATTGTAAAATTATGTTATATCTCAGTAGGGCCCTGACCTTTCTTCGTCACTACCAATCAAGGTTAGGTTTGGCACTTACTTAGTACCGTTGTGGTGTAGTCATGCCTCTTCTGTGCATGTTTTTCATGTGCGGATCTAGGTACTTCATCTGAGGCACACTATCCTTGAGGCAGGGAGAGCTACGGAGACTTCGAGGTACATCTGCAGTGTCCGCAGGCCGAAGAGTCTCCTTCTTTACTCTATCTTTTGTATTTATCCTTCTTTTGTATTTTTTCTTTAGACACTCTGGTAGAGGCTCCTGACTCGTGACTACGGATTCTGTGGGGGAGCTTGTGTTGTTTTGGGATAGTTTTCTCAGTTATGCTAGACTTTTGTATTTTCTTATCTCTGTTAATACTTTTAAAGGTAAAGTGAGAGCTTATAGCTCTGTATTTTGAAAGGTTGGTTAGGCTGGCCTAGCAATGTGTTGGGCGCCACCACAACCGAATTTTGGGGCCGTGACATTATCATAAGAAGGTTACTAGGCCTCAAAAGTCTTGAGCCGGTTAGTAGTGTCTCGCTGATCGGTACGGAGACGTCTGTATTTATCCTCGGGAGGTTGCAGACCTTTTTAGGAAATACTTCACTTTTCTTGAACTCCATCATGCGGTTTTGTTGTTCCAAGAACTGAACTTCTGTATTTTATTTTCTCGCAGATGGCGAGGATTTGTGCTACAAGACGAGGTGGACGACCACCATTGCCACCAGCTAGAGGTCGTGGTCGAGGCCGTGTTCGTGGTCGTGGTCGTGGTAGAGTGGCAGGGGCAGTACCAGTAGACCCACCTGTTGCCCCTATCTAGGATCAGACCCTAGTGGTTGAGGCTCCAGCAGTACCATTTCAGGCACCGACGGTGCCTATTGTTATTCCTGTCCTTCAAGAGACATTGGCCCAGATATTATTAGTTTGTACTGGGTTGGCTCAAGTAGTTTCAGCTACTACTGCCACAACGATATCTCATACGGAGGGTGGTCATCAGACCCCCGCAGCTCGCACACAAAAGCAGGTTATACAGGGACTTCAAATGCTAGAGGAAGCCCTAGCTTAGGTAGTTGCACCGGCTGTTCCAGTTGCGTCAGTTGCGCCAGCCTCAGGGTATGTCGTTCCGGTGATGCCTTATGACGAGCAGCGTCGGTTAGAGAGGTTTGGCAAACATCAGCCGCCTACATTCAGTGGTACTGAGGGCGAGGATGCCCGGGGATTCTTGGACAGGTGTCAGAGGATGTTACATACAGCAGGGATTCTTGAGTCTAGTAGTGTATTTTTTACTACATTCCAGTTTTCTAAGCCATCATTTGGTGGGAGGAGTTTGATAGGCGTAGGCCTGCAGGGGCAGCACCCATTACTTGGCAGGAGTTTTCCACTCTCTTTTTAGAGAAGTATGTGCCACAGTCCTATCGAGAGAAGCTACGTCGCCAGTTTGAGTGGCTAGTGCAAGGTGATATGACAGTGACTCAGTACGAGTTGAGGTATACTTAGTTGGCCAGGCATGCTATTTGGATGATCCCGACGGATCGAGAGAGGATCGGGAGGTTCATTGATGGCCTCAACTATTTTATTCGTATCTTGATGACCAGGGAGAGAGTATTGGCAGCATCTTTCGAGCAGATGGTTGATATGGCACGCTCTATTGAGGCAGAGAGAGGAGAGGGAGGCCAAGAGGCCTCGAGGTTCTGGCAGTTTTAGTGGTGCTCCATCTAGGGGCAGTTTCATCAGGGCAGAGGTCGTTCATCTAGAACTCCTCAGTCAGGTCGCCCAGAGCATAGTAGAGCTTCTTCTATCCATGGCCGTCAGGGTTTTCAGTAGGGCCAGTCTTCACTTAGCGCCCTCCCAGCTCAGAGTTCAGCACCTTCTTCTTCGGCCCAGGGTTCATCTGCGGCGAGGGGTTCCCTTCAGTCCCCTTCTCCAGCGCCAGGCAGCTGTTTTGAGTGTTGCGAGTTTGGCCACATCAGGAGGCAGTGCCCTCGACTTCGCAGGGATAGGACTCAGTAGAGATATCAACCCTCCTCTTCAGCACCACCTCAGGCTAGTATCCCAGGCTAGTAAGGGTGGAGTTCAGTCTTCTAGAGGTCGCCCCAGGAGTGAAGAGCGATCGGGTGGTGGTCAGGCACGTTTATATGCACTTCCTGATAGGAGCGATGATGTTGCTTCAGATGTAGTGATTGCATGTATCATTTCAGTTTGTCACAGAGATGCATTTATTTTGTTGGATCCCAGTTCTATATATTCGTACGTGTCTTCTTATTTTGCACATTATTTGGGTATGACCCGTGGTAGTCTTGCCTCGGCTGTTCATGTATCTACCCCGGTGGGTGATACGATTGTTATGGATCACGTATATCGATCCTGTATTGTTTATATTGGGGGTCTGGAGACCCGAGTCGATTTGCTATTGTTAGGTATGGTGGATTTCGATGTGATTTTCGGCATGGATTGGCTGTCCCCGGGCCATGCTATTTTGGATTGTCAATCCAAGACAGTTACATTGGCTATTCTTGGTATTCCTCAGATTGAGTGGCGGGGTTCGACTGATTATGTCCCTAGCCGTGTGATTTCATTCTTAAAGGCTAAGAGAATGGTTGGAAAAAGGGTGTTTGTCATATCTAGCATTTGTGAGGGATGTGGGAGCCGAGACTCCTAGTATTGATTCCGTGCCCGTTGTGAGGGATTTTCAGATGTGTTTCCGGCAGACCTGTCGGGTATGTCGCCGGATAGAGATATTGACTTTGGTATTGATCTGGTGCGGGGGAATCAGCCTATCTGTTCCTCCTTACCGGATGGCACCAGCTGAGCTGAAGGAATTGAAAGAATAACTTCAGGAGCTTTTGGATAAGGGATTCATTCGCCCTAGTGTGTCACCGTGGGGTGCACCAGTGTTATTTGTTAAGAAGAAAGATGGTTCTATGTGGATGTGCATTGATTATAGACAGTTGAACAAGGTAATAGTGAAGAACAAGTATCGTCTACCGCGCATTGATGATTTATTTGATCAGCTACAGGGAGCGAGGGTGTTCTCGAAGATTGATCTTCGTTCATGCTATCATCAGCTGAAGATTAGAGACTCTGATATTATGAAGACTGCATTCGGGACGAGATATGGGCACTATGAGTTTCTTGTGATGTCTATTGGGCTAACCAATGCCCTAGCCGCGTTCATGCATCTGATGAATAGTGTGTTCCGGCCATATTTGGATTCATTCGTGATCGTGTTCATTGATGACATTCTGGTATACTCTCGTAGCCAGGAGGAGCATGCTCAGCATTTTAGCGTTGTGTTGCAGCCTGATTCATGGATCACAAATTATGAGAAGCTATCCAAGTGCGAGTTTTAGCTCGATTTTGTAGCTTTTTTGGGCCGCGTGGTGTCTTGTGATGGTATTCAGGTTGACCAGAAAAAGATAGAGGCGGTGCAGAGTTGGCCTAGACCGTCCTCAGCTACAGAGATCAGGAGTTTTCTTGGCTTGGCGGGGTATTATCGCCGGTTTGTTCAGGGATTTTCATCCATTGCTTCTTCATTGACTAAATTGACCCAGAAGGGTGCACCATTCGTGTGGTCGGATGAGTGCGAGGAGAGCTTTCAGAAGCTCAAGACAGCTTTGACCACAACTCCAGTGTTAGTCTTGCCATCAGCTTCAGGTTCATATACCATATATTGTGATGCCTCGAGAGTGGGGACAGGTTGTGTGTTGATGTAAGAGGATAGAGTTATTGCTTATGCTTCTCGTCGGTTGAAGCCTCATGAGAAGAACTACCATGTTAATGATTTGGAGTTAGCTGTCATAGGTCATGCCTTCAAAATTTGGAGGCACTACCTATATGGCATATCTTGTGAGGTGTATAGCGATCATTGCAGTCTTCAGCACTTGTTCAAGTAGAAGGATCTTAATTTGAGGCAGCGGAGATGGCTTGAGTTGCTCAAGGATTATGACATTACTATTTTATATCATCCGGGGAAGGCCAATGTAGTGGTTGATGCTTTGAGCCAAAAAACGGTGAGTATGGGTAGTTTGGCGTACATTCCAGTTGGGGAGAGGCCTTTTGTAGTTGATGTTCAGGCTTTGGCCAATCAGATGGTGAGGTTAGATATTTTGGAGCCTAGTCGGGTGATGGCCTGCGTGGTATCTCGGTCTTCCTTATATGACCGTATTCGAGAGCGCCAGTATAATGATCCACACTTTCTTGTCCTTAAGGAAAAAGTTCAGCATGATGATGCCAAAGATGTTACTATTGGAAGTGATGGTGTGTTGCGGATGCAGGGTCGGATATACGTGCCCAATATTGATGGCCTTTGTGAGTTGATATTGGAGAAGGCCCATAGCTCGCGATATTCTATCCATCCAGGTGCCGTGAAGATGTACCAAGACTTGAAACAACACTATTGTTAGAGAAAGATGAAAATGGACATTGTTAGACATGTAGCATGGTGCCTCAACTATCAGCAGGTTAAGTACGAGCATCAGAGGCCCGGTGGTATATTTCAGCGCATTGATATTCCTGAGTGTAAATGGGAGAGGATCACTATGGATTTTGTTACTAGACTCCCTTGGACAGCGAGAAAGTTCGATTCAGTTTGAGTGATTGTGGATTGGCTGACCAAGTCTGCGCACTTCATTCCTGTATGTACTACCTATTCTTCGGAACGACTAGCATAGATTTTCATCTGGGAGATTGTGTGATTGCTTGGGGTCCCAGTTTATATAATATTAGATAGAGGTACTCAGTTTACTTCTTAGTTCTGGAGGACTATTTAGCGAGAGTTGGGTTCATAAGTAGAGTTGAGCACATCGTTTCATCCTCAGACGGACGGGCAGTCCGAGCGTACCATTCAGAGATTGGAGGACATGTTACGTGCTTGTGTTATTAACTTTGGAGGTTCTTGGGCTGATTACTTGCCTCTTACAGAGTTTGCTTACAACAACAACTACCAATCCAGTATTCAGATGGCGCCATATGAGGCCTTATATGGGAGACGATGTAGATCTCTAGTTGGTTGGTTTGAGCCCGGTGAGGCTAGGTTGTTGGGGACAGAGTTGGTCTAGGATGCTTTGGACAAGGTGAAGGTGATTCAGGAGAGACTTCACACAGCCCAGTCGTGCCAGAAGAGTTATGCGGACCGGAAGGTCCGGGATGTTTCTTATTCAGTAGGTGAGAAGGTCTTACTGAAGGTTTCGCCTATGAAAGGCGTCATGAGATTTGCGGAAGAAAGGAAAGCTCAGTCTGAGATTCATTGTCCCTTTTGAGATTCTTAGGAGTATTGGAGAGGTGGCCTATATGCTTGCTTTGCCACCCGGCCTATCGAGAGTTCATCCGGTGTTTCACGTGTCTATGCTCCGAAAGTATGTTGGCGACCCATCGCATGTGTTGGATTTCGGTACAATTTATCTTGATGATGACTTGACCTATGATGTGGAGCCTATAGCTATATTGGGTCATCGGGTGCAAAGATTGAGGTCCAAGGATATTACATCAGTCAAGGTTCAGTGGAGAGGTCGACCCGTGGAGGAGGCCACTTGGGAGATCGAGCGAGAAATGCAGAGCAGATATCCTCACTTGTTTGAGTCTTCAGGTATGTTTTTTGACCCGCTCGAGGACGAGCATTTGCTTAAGTGGGGGAGAATGTAACGACCTGGCCCGTCGTCTCGGGAATTACCACCCCATTTTTCCCCTTATTATGTTTTTTCATGTTTCTATATCTGTATTAGGGTCAATCGGGTGAATTTGGATTGAGTCTGGTTGAAAATAAGGCATATAACCTTTTAGAATAAAGCTTGTTTCAGAAAAAGTCAACCTGAAGTTGACTATGTAGTTAGAGGGCTCGGATGTGAATTCTGGTGGTTCGGTTAGTTTCGGGGGATAATTTATGGCTCGGAAGAGTGATCGGAATTGAATTTGGAGGTCCGGTGTAGAATTAGGCTTGAATTGGCGAAGTTGGAATTTTGGCAAATTCCGGTCGATAGGTGAGATTTTTATCCGGGAGTCGGAATGGAATTCCGACAGTTGCAGTAGCTTTGTTAGGTGATTTTGGATATGTTTGCAAATTTTCAGGTCATTCGGACATCGTTTGGGTCGGGTTTTTGAAGGAATATAGGTTTTAGAAGTTTTGGTTGAAACTTAGGCTTGAATCCGCCTTGATTTGATGATTTTTGTGTTTAATGATGTGTTTGTATGATTGGAACAAGTTCGTATCGTGATTTGGAGTAGGTTGGTGGTTTTGGTTGAGGTCCAAGGGGCCTCAGGGGTGTTTCCGGGGGTCAAACGGACCATTTTGATTTGATGAACAGAGCTAAATTGCTGCCATGAGTGTTGCAGATGAGTGATCTATGCGATCGCAAGGGGTATGATGTGATCGCATAGAAGGTTTGAGAAGAGGCTCAGTTTTGTTCTCTGCGATCGCAGGATGAGCTATGCGATCACGTAGTGAATTGGCCAGGGGTCACATGTTCTTATTTTGTTCAATAGGACTGTGGGCACATGTATGCAATCGCATAGTGTTGTTTGATGAAGCAATGCGATCGAAGGGGGTTCAGTTTCAAATTTTGAGAGGCTGAAAGTTTGTTCTATGCGATCGCAGTGAAGGTGATGCAATCGTATAGTGTTAATAAGTTGACGAATAGATCAGTTAAATAATATATCATCCGCGAGGGTTTCATTATTTCACCATTGTTGGGCATGTTTTGAAGCTAGAGGACGAGATATTAAGAGATTTCCACATAGATTTCGATTGGAGATAAGTTTTATGGTCTAATTACGTGATTTTATCGTAGAATCTTCATCTATATCACAGAAAATTGGAGCAATTAAGGTGTAAATTGGGGTTTTGCTTGAAGCTTAAGAAAAATAGAAAATCGATGATTTGAAGGGGCAAACGAACTCCAATTTTGATAAATTTTATATGTATGAACTCGTGGCGAGACAAGGATTCTGAAAATGTGGGTTTTGTAATTTTTGAGAAGCGGGCCCGGGGCTCGGGTTTTGGCAACTTCATGGGTGTAAATTGCGTTATTTCGATTGGGTTATGTTCCTTTAGCCTATTTTGATGTATTCCTACTGGTTTTGATCAAATTATGCATCCGTGGAGGTAGATTCTCGTGGAAAGGGCATTGCGGACTAGTTTTCGAGCCGATTTGAGGTGAGTAATGGGTATGGATGATGACCTGAGGGTTTGAAACGCCGATATATCACTATGTGACGCTGTATTGAGGCAAGACATGTACTCTACTGTAAGTGCGGGGTCGATTGTGATTGGGGACTATGGCTTAGTCCGACTGTGTAGTATTATACTGTGTTGTTGGCTATAAATTAGCTGGTATACCTCCTACTTGGATGGTTGTGGATATCTTTGGGCTGTGAGCCAGTTATTGGGATCCCGTGAAGATCGTTATCATTGATTCTGTGATTATAGCATGTTATCCTAATATCAATCCTGAGCTAAACACTGTCTAAAATGGTTTTCCAAACTCTGGTATTTCTGAACATTGTTTTCTACTGTTATTGATAAAAAGAGATTTCAAAATGATATCTTCTGTGCCAGTGAGGCTTACATTTCATGTAGCTGGATTGGTAGTGGATCGGGTTGCGCACCGCAGCATATTACTGATATTGCACTTAGGCTGTAGGAGCCCCTCTAGAGTCTGAACCCCCGCAGTGAGCGCAGGTACCCAAATGGATCGGGCTTCGCGCTGTAACGATCATGTTCATGCATCAGCATTGCATTTAGATATACCTATTGTACATTGTAGCTATTATTGGTTATTGTGAGACTTCTACTGTTCAAATGGTAAAAGAAGGTTATTATATAGCTTTTCTTAGTGAATTATTGGGTATTTTTACCTTCAATGTCTTTGTCTGTGCTTATTACCACTGAGTTGGAAGTACTCACACTACTCCCTGCACCTTCTGTGCAGATCCAGGCACATCACAGCAGGGCTGACTCCCCAACTGCTTCAGAGATCATACCGGACTGTCGATGTAGTTGCTTAGTGTCCGCAGGACCTGACTTTCCCTTCTATCCTCTGTTATTTAGACTATTTTCCGCATTTGTCAAATATAATTATATTCAGTATCACTGTTATATTCTTAGTAGATGCTCTTGGCTTATGACTCCAGATCTGTGGGAGGTGTTATACTATGTTGGGATATTTTTGTAACTTATGCTAAAACATCGTATTTCTCTTATTGTTTATACTGCTTTTGAAGTAAAGTGAGAGCTGGTAGCTCGGTATTGTCATTCAACTCGGACCTAAAAGGCCCTGTTACCCCGAAGTCATATTAAACTGATTTTAAGTTTGACTCGGGGATCATCTAAAACCTGGTATGATCTTGGGCAATAAAAGCCTAAGGGCTTATTACGAGTCTAAACTGATACCCGAACTTAGCTTTTGAATCGTCAGAATTTTTCATAAACGAAGACAAAATAGAAGTTAACACATATCAAGGATAGAGAAAAAGCTACTTTATATTCATCCTGGACATTTACAATCTCCACCGGATCGAGGGGGGGAAATGTGAAAGGATAAGTGGTAAATACTCAAAAATCCCTCATTTTGGGTAGTTATGATTTCATCAGTCTTGGGGATCTGAATCTTGACCTCGTCCCCCTATTGACAATCCTTCCTTACATCCTTGACGAGCTGCGTGGTTATCAGGCTAATATATTGTGACGCATGCTCGCATTAGCCCTCGACATTTAGAGGATTCTCGATACTGAAGTCCTTTTTAGTGATGCAACCACCAGGGATAATCTCTTCAAGTTTCGGTGGCACCACCAATTTGGCCAGCCGGGAGGCGTAGGAAGATGATGCTTTTTTTTAGGGACTATCTTAGAAGTTTTTGTCATGGTTACAATAGGAAGATAGGTGAACTGGGATGTAGCGTTTTCGGCTAAAGCTTGGTATTTCACAACTTTTAAAGAGGTGAAAACAGATGATTGTAAGAAGAGATTGAAGAAGTGAAAGATGAGATGAAAGAGTAAAGTTCTTTATTCAAAGGAAAAACCGAATATATACAGAAGGGCGACGACGGTTCGGCAGCACTATTGGCCGATCAGTACTGTTGCGCATTTAATGTTTTGGGGAAGCAGACCGACGAGACGTTTCAGTCACTTCGAGCGGCTGCGACATAGGGATGTCATCATCATTATGGACTCCGAAAATCGAGGTTCAAACCGTTTCTTATCATCTTATTCTAAGAAACGTGGGGACTATCGGTGTATACGGTCAAAACTGAGGAAGCATGATTTTGAAGTCTTATATCAGGCTATGGGTCCGAGTCCGGGAGACTCGAAGTGGGGATCAGACTCGGCTAAGGAATACCCGCCTCGAGAAAGCTGATCGTGGGCCTGGCATGACTTGCATCTAGGTTGTCGCAATCTCGAATTCAATCAAGAAAGAGCTGGAAATTTCTCAAAAACACGTTTTTCAGGGTATAAATTAAGGGATAAGATTTGAACGAAATAGTACAAGTTCATACTAGATTATTGTACAATTTTACCAATTGAATTCTTTGTCATAATTGAAAATGTACCATATTTGGGTTTTTCCCTTCTATATAAAGTGGATAACAAGCTTTGTAAAGACATCTTATTCACTGCAATAGAATATTCTTATTCTTCTCTTGCTTAACATGCTCTCCAATTATTCTTCAGCTTTATTGCTTTTACTTTATTGTTCTTACTTTATTACTCTTACTTGACCTCGAGGTCCCTGGATAGTCGAGCTCGAGGCCCTCTACTATTCCAACAACACTGATTTGGTTCTTTATTTCTTCTTACTTAAGCTCAATATTACTCACATAATTATTAGAATTAAAATATATCACGTATCTTTAAAACCACAAATCATCTTTAATTGTTACTTACATTTTTAGAGGTAAACACAATTGGTTATGTAATGGGAGGTACGGAATATCATCTCCAAACTGATATTGACTTTGAGTTAGAGTTGCAAGAGCAGGACTAATGGGTGTTTCATCTAAGTTCTGTTCATCCTCACTTAAATTTTCATAATCATCATATTGTGCTTGTAGTGCTTCGTGATATAGTGGTTGATAATACATATTAATATCAAGATAGAGAGGTGTTTCATTTACTTAGATAAAGTCATCAGGAGGATTAGGATTACTTGAACTACCAAAGAATATCAAATATTTTTTTAATTTCTTTTTTGATGTAGCATAGGTTTAAGGGGGAGATTGATAGGAGCGAACCTGTTGTTTTATGTGAACGAAAGAAAAGTAGACAAAACAAAAAAAAAGTAAAAAAGAGATAAAAATATTAAGTAAGCTCTTACATCGATATTTTTATGATGTAAGCGCTTACGTCGACAATCTCATGATGTAAGCACCTGCGTTGGTATAGGAGGCGTCTCATCTCTTGCCCTTTTCTGACCAATTCTTTGCGGGGGAACCTTGCTGATCCTAGAAAATATAAAAATAAAACTTAAAACTTTCCTAAGCCAAAGTAAAATAAATTTATTGCTTTTTAAAAAAACTGATCTTGTTAATACGACCTTTTAGCACTTGAAGAAGATTTGAAGGCTGTGTAATAGAATTCGATATGACACACATGTACTGTTCTTGCAAAATATTCACAAGAATAGTGCGACACTATTGATCATCATTACTATTCACATAAATTATTTTTTTGCCAATAGTGATTGTTGTCTACCTTATGCGGTTGGGATATTTTTTCTTACACAAAATAGTATTCTTCGTTACTATTCACATGCACTATTAACATAACTTTTTTTTTTTGTGAAAAATTGCATCGGAAGAAAGGAAGCTTAAGATTGACAAGTTCAATGGCAAAAATTTTGGATTCTGAAAAATGCAAATAGAGGTTTATTTGTAAAAAAAATTACACTTAGCTCTGACCGAGAAAAAAACAAAGAATATGGCCAAAGCGGATTGAGATCTATTAGATCGCCAAGCTTTTGGTGTGATTTGTTTGACGCTAATACGAAATGTGGCGCTTAACATCATTAACGAAAAGACCACTGCATGCCTAATGAAGGGAAGTATGACTTAGTTTTAGGGGCTTTAAGGAGTTAATCGGGTACAGTTGTCATAAGCCTATCGTGTGTTTGATTATTAACAGAATAATCATAAGTTTAATATAATAATAAACTATTCTTAGTCAAGACATTTAATAGTATGTCTTGTATTCGATTCTACTATCATCTATACCGGAGAGTTGGTCCGCAACAGTAATTGCAGTTAGCAGTTCATCAGAAAGTACCAAACTCAAATTGAATGATATTAGAGACTTGGTTCTAAGTGAAGATATTCGCCGAAGAGAATCAAGTGATTCCCCATGATCTGCTTTTAATACCGAAAGAAGGGGGAGAAGTAACCAAAGAGGACAAGTTATGGTCATGACAGATCAGAGTCAAAGGAGAAGAGGACAATACAAAAATAGCAAGGACATTACTTGTTGGAATTGCAATAAAAAGGGTCACTACAGTAGCCAATATAGAGAACCAAAGAAGAAGAAGGAAGAAAATTCAGCAAAATGTAATTGCTGAACAAGTCGGTGATGCACTAATTTGTTATGCAGACAGTCCAGTCGAATCTTAGATTTTGGAATCAGGTGCATCCTTTCACTCTACATCATGCAAAGAACTGTTGCATATTTGCTGAAAATTTTGGGAAAGTTTATCTAGCAGACAGCGAACCTCTCGACATTGCCGGAAAAGGTGAAGTTCATATAAAGACCTCACAAGGCACGCTATGGAAATTGCAAAATGTACGACATGTTCCTGGCCTTAAGAAAAATCTGATATCTATGGGTCAGATTGACGGTGAATGATATACAATAACATTCGGCAACGGATCATGGAAAATAACTAAAGGAAATTTGCATGAGGATTCAAAAGGGAAACACTATATGAAACTGCAATAGAAAGAGAGTTGATCATGGTCGAGATATAACATTGTGGCACCGAAGGCTCGGGCATATGAGTGAGAAGGGAATGATGGCATCCAAAGAAGAAGTTGCCAAACCTAAAATATGTTGAATTATGTTTGTGCGTAGATTGCATTTATGAGAAACAAAAGAGAGTTAGTTTCTCAAAGTTGGGAAGGACGCCAAAGAAAGAGAAGCTGGTAACTAGTGTATACATATGTGTGGGGATCAACTCCTATAACATCTCTAGGAGGCTCATGCTACTACGTGACCTTCATTGATGATTCCACAAGAAAGGTATGGGTTTATTTTTTAAAAATAAATCGGTTATGTTTGTTACCTTTAAAGATTCAAATTCTATACCCGGTCATGATAACGCCTCTCATGAAGAGAAGGCCCGCCAACAACCCTAAATCCTCTTTATAAACAGCTATTAAGCATAATGAATAGAAAGTATATCTTATTGACATTTAACTATTAACTTTATCACAATACATCCCGATCGGAGTGTCACAAGTCACACGCATCTAATGAGTAGGGGCACTACTATTGGGCCAACATAGTATATATATACAAGATAGAACTGAAATTCAAAGAATGAAGTGCGGAGTCGTGAACACTAGCGGTCACCTTGCTTAACTACCACCCTAAGCTCGTCTGCCCTGCTAATAACCCGTTACCGGGTGAACAAAACCTGCAACTACATGCAAGGTGCAGGGAGCAAAGTGAGTACTTCCAACTCATTGGTAATAAGAGAGAAAAATAACTAAGCGATAAGAAAACATGCATAGGCACACCAAAATGCTATAAAAAGACAGTACACCCTTTTTGAGAAAATCTTGATACTGTGAAATATCATTTTGAAAATCTCAAGATTAGTTAAAAATATCTTTTGGAAAATCTCCTTTTCAAATATCCCTTTTTCTTTTCAACAGCCTAGCATGTGAATGCTATATCAGATAGAGCAAATCGGCCCCTTGGGCACAACACTCTTTAACATATAACATCGGGGTATCTGGTCAACAAGGCAAGTAACAGTATGTATGCCAATGATATATGAGTGCTAAATATCATTCCACGTAGTACAAACAAAAGTAAATTCATGAATGCAATGCAATACATATGCCCGATGCGGCGCGCAGCCCGATCCATTTGGGTAGCCGCACCCACTGGGGGTGTGTACAGACTCTGAAGGGGCTTATTCAGCCCAAGCGCAATATCAATATCAAACAGATGCGGCATGCATCCCGATCCATGCATGTATATGTATATGTACATATAACGCTCGAGGCCGGAAAGCCTCCTCACATATCACTCGAGGCTTGAAAGCCTCATCACATCACTCCTCATGAGTCAAAAAGCCCCTCAGGCATCAGTAAAACAATAATATTCAGCTCAACGATAGTTCAAATATCACTTAAAACTCCAAGTTTGAGTAAAACTGTAGCTGAGTTCACAAAACAATATAAATCACACGGACTGAGTTTAAACAGTATTTCAAATAGTGAGAAAAACAGTGATGATTGTTCATAAAGAGTTCAAATAATCGGCAATAAGCCCCAAGTATGGCAATGAGCCCAAGTCATAATGATAACAACAATATAATTGCAAATACGCGGTAAAAACCAACAATCGGGACAGATCAAGTCACGATCCCCAACAACGCTCTACCCCACGCTTAGGTCCAGCGTGCAAGTCACCACAATAAAGCACTAATATGTGCAAATCCGGGGTTTCAAACCCTCTCCCAAGTATTACTCACCTCGAACCGGTGAAATCTCAAGCCCGCGACGCCGTTGCCCCTCAAATCAGCCTCCATACGCATCGAAACTAGCCAAAAACATAGCGAATACATCACAATACGCAAATGAGACAATACCCAATCGAAAACAATCGAATTATAGCAAGAACCATGAAACTAGCAAAACTCGAGCCCCGGGTCCGCTTCTCGAAAAAATTAAAAAACTCACATTTTAAGAATCCTCGTCTCGCCACGAGTCTGTACATATATAATTTATCAAAATCGAAGTCTAATAGCCCCTTCAAATTCCAAATTTAAAATACCAAAAACCAAGCCCTAATTTCTCCAATTTCCACCCAATTTTCAGAGATTTAGATGATGATTATTCAATAATTTCCCGTAATTAGATCATAAAACTTACCTCCAATCAAATCCTAGTTGAAATCCTCTTATTCCCTCGTCCAAAAGCTCCAAAATGTGCTCAACAATGGTGGAAAATGATTTTTGCTCGCAGAGGAAATGTTATAAAACCCTTCTGTCCGCCCAGCCTTTTCTTCATCGCATTCGCGACACAACTCACGCGAACGCGAAGACCAACATTTTAAAATTCAAAATTCAACTTTGCTTCAGCCCTCTTTTCCTCTACGCGAACGCGTACAACCAGACGCGATCGCGACGCTCAATGACCATACACCACCCGAATGCGACCTCCCTCACGCGATCGCGGCTCACCAGATTCCACAAATTCCAGATTTCTCCTTCGCGAACGCGGACAACCAATCACGAACGCGAACACCCAGATTCCTCCACTATGTCTTTGCATCAACACCTTAGCAAACACTAAGGCAAAACTCCCAAACTTCAAAATTTCCTCCTATGCGATCGCATCATCCCATTGCGATCGCATAGAGCAACCGTCTGCAACACTTATGACAGCAAAAACCGACCTGCTAATCAACTAGAAATGGTCCGTTTGACCCCCGAAAACACCCCCGAGGCCCCTAGGACCTCAACCAAAACCACCAACCTACTCCAAATCACAATACAAACTTGTTCCAATCATAAAAACATATCACTAAACACGGAAATCATCGAATCAAAGCGAATTCAAGCCTAAGTTTCATCTAGAACTTCCGAAACTAACATCCAATCAAAAACCCGACCAAACGATGTCCGAATGACCTGCAAATTTGCAGACATATCCAAAATCACCTAATGAAGCTACTGCAACTGTCAGAATTCCATTCCGACTCTCGGATCAAAATATCACCTACCGTTCGGATTTCGACAAAATTCAACCTTAGCCAATTCATGGCTATTTCTACACCGGACCTCCAAATTTGATTCTGATCGCACTCCTAAGTCACAAATCATCCCCGAAGCTAACCAAACCACCGTAATTCCCATCCGAGCCCTCTAACCACACAATCAACTTCCGATTGGCTTTTCTAAAACAAGCTTCATTCTAAGAGGCTTTGTGCCTTATTTCCAACCAAAACCAATTCAATTACACCCCATCGACTCTAATATTGATATTGAAATATAAATCAACACAATAAGGGGAAAACGGGGCAGTAACTCACATGACCACGGACCGGGTCGTCATATCTGAAGTTGAAAATCAGACAAGTCTAAAGTTAAAATGTCTGAAGTCTGATAATGGAGGAGAGTATAATAGCCAAGAGTTCAAAGCATTTTACTCGGAGAATGGGATCAGAATGATCAAGATAGTTCCTAGAACACCGGAACAAAATGGCATTGCTGAGAGGATGAACCGAACCTTGAATGAACAAGCGAGAAGTATGAGAATACATTTCGGATTGCCGAAGTATTTTTGGGCTGAGGCTGTTAACACGACAGCTTACCTCATAAACAGGGGACCCTCTATACCGCTGAATTCTAAAATTCCTGAGGAGGTATGGACAGGAAAGGAGGTAACTCTCTCACATCTGAAATTTTTTGGTTGTGTTGCTTATGTGCATGTAAACTTTAATGATCGAGATAAGCTTGATCCTAAAGCCAATAAATATTTCTTTATTGGCTATGGTGATGATAATTTTGGTTTTTAAGTAGTTGGGGTAGTAAAAAGGGAGGTGTGACAACAGCAATGTCAAATTTAATAAAAATATGATGTATAAAGACAAATTTGAAGTAGAACCAACTAGCACCAGCAAACACACATCTAAAACAATTGAGTTAGAAGGAATCTCAGAAAATAAAGTGGTTAGAGGGATTATAACTGATCCTGAAATTGAAGATGAAGAACCAGAAGGTGAATCTGGATCAAAACCAGAACCGGAACTAGAGATATAATCACCTCTCCTAGCCACATTGGCCGCATCCTGAAATGAAATCTCGCTCCTTGTCTCCTTAGCCATCTGCAATCGAATAGGTTGAGTGAGTCCCTCAATGAACATAACTTTCTCTCTCTCTCTCTCTCTCTCTCTCTCTCTCTCTCTCTCTTTGTCTTTTCTAAGCTCATAAGTTGCATGGTTTCCTTTCGTAGCTCATTATTGTCTTCCTAAGCTTAGCAATTCAGCCTTTTGGTGGTAATTACTTTCTAATTAAATATTTAATACTTCGAATTAATTATGTGAAAAGGAAAAAAGAAAAAAACAGAACAAGAATGCTCGTACTTTAACATAATGAACGTGGTGTAAGGTGGTGAACAAATGGATCATGGGCATTGTCTCCAACATAGCAACAAGTATACTAAATTATACTCAGAAGAAGTTTAATGTTGTTTGGGTGATTGTTGATAGACTGACCAAGTCAGTGTCACGACCCAGACCCCGATCGTGATGGCGCCCAACACAATGCTAGGCAAGCCCGACCATATTATCTATTAAACCAGCCAATTATTAATTCCAATTAATCCATTTAAACTTAAACAGCAAGTGTTCATGTCAATATGATAAACGTAATAGTAAAATCATAAAAAATACGGTCCCAACCATATCGTGGTGTCACGAGTCTGAGCCTCTACAGAATAAACATCCTAGTACAAGCAAGTCTAAGCAAGATGAAAACAACAAAAGGGTAAAGAAGGAGAAAATAGGTTTTGCGGGCGCCGGCAGCTACCTTGTAGTCTCCGCAAAAGTAGATAATTATCAGCAGCTACAACAACTAAACTGCTCTCGGGCACCTGTGGATCTGCACAGAAAGTGCAGTGGATTGAGGTGAGTATATTTCAACTCGGTGAGTAATAATAATAAACAATAACTGAAAGTAAGAACTCATGTGCTATCACTAAACAGTTCTAAGGCAAACTCCCACAGGTAAGTCGTCACTACAGTGAGTACTCTGATCTCTAGTCCACATCTAACTCAACAAGGTCCCACACCGACCAAATCCTCACTCGTACCGCTACGGTATATAGCCAACTCTATATATGTAAATATATACATACATCCATAAAGTATAAGTATTTAAGTATGTATAAGGATATGAATAAGTATAATGCTATGGCGTGCAGCCCGCTCCAACACATATAACGCTGCGGCGCGCAGCCCGCTCCATTTAACGTCGACGGCGCTCACTGGGGGTGTATACGGACTTCGGAGGGGCTCCCTAGGCCCAAGCACTATCATACTGCGGCGTGCAGCCCGATCCACACATGTATTACTGCGGCGTGCAGTCCGATCCACTAATTATATGTATATATATTTATACTGCTGCGGCGCGCAGCCCGATCCCATAATATACACCAGTGTTCACTGAGAATGTGTGCAGACTCAGACTCCGAAGGGGCTGGGGATCCTGCAGCCCAAGTGCAATAATACTGCGGCGTGCAGTCCGTTCGACATGTATATCACTGCGGTGTGCAGTCCGATCTACATATATATTACTGCGGCGAGCAGTCCGATCCAATAAATATAACGTTGTGGCGTGCAGCCCGATCCAATATTGGTATATATATAATAACTCATAGTGGGTCCTCGACCCTATCGCAGTTAGTATAGACTTGGCCTCTCGGGCCCAATATAATATCTCATAGTGGGTCCTCGACCATATCTCAGTCGGTATGGACTTGGCCTCTCAGGCCCACTCAGCTAAAATAGGGAATTCCACCCTAGGTAGTCTCTCTCAAAGTACGCATCTAGTACTGACTCATGATATGCTATACAGCTATAACTACGGCTGAGTGTATTTATCCAGCATGATATACTACGGTTGAGTGTATGTATCCAGCATGATATAAGGGTCACCTAGCTCTACTGGTTTCCCTAATGCTCTACAGATCGGCACAAGGCCCCAAACATGGCTACCAGCCCACTACACAGTTATAAGCTCATTCACAGTCATAATACACAATAATCTATCAGTCGGGAAGGACCAAGTCCAATCCCCCAATCACAATGTCACCACGCCCGTCACACGACACGTGTTTCATCTCAACATAGCACTGTGAAGTGCTAGTACGGGGTTTCAAACCCTCAGTACATTATTTACTATCACCACTCACCTCAAACCGGTAGAAGCCTCAGTCCGCCTTGCGCTTGCCTCGCAAATCAATCTCCTCGGATGCCAAATCTGCTCAAAATCAATGATAATACATCAATATATGCTAATACACACAACCCATTCGAAATAACTCAAATTGCACCGAAACCCACGAAGTTATCAAAATCTGACTTTTGGTACACTTCTCAAAAAATTACAAAAGTCACATATTCGTAACCCTCGTCTCAACACGAGTCTAAGCATATAAAGTTTTCCAAAATCGGACTCTGTTTGCCCATTCAAATTGACATTTTTCCAAAGCCCTGGCTTAGGCTAAATTCCCCCTTAATTTCATCCAATTTCAGTAAAATAGAGGAGGATTTCAAGATAAAAACACGTAATTGAACCATAAAACTCACCTCCGATGATAACCCGATGAACTCCCAGCAATTTCCCATCCAAATCGCCCAATTCGCCTCTTAAAACCGAGCCCTAATGTTTTATGACTTATGAAATTTCTAACTTCTGATATAATTAAACCCTCTGCGATTTCCGCTTCTGCGGACAAATTCCGCCTCTGCGATACCGCTTCCGCGATCAATTGGTTGCTTCTGCGAATCCCAGGCCTAACTGGCCAATTCCGCTTCTGCGAGCCATGGACCGCTTCCGTACATTCGCTCTTGCTGAACAATGTCCACTCCTGCGGGCCTTACCACTTCTGTGCATCAGAGTCCGCTTCTGCGGACTCGCTTAGGTGACAAGTCTTCCGCTTCTGCGGATCCTCACATAACGAGCCCAGACCACTTCTGCGGTCTTACCTTCTGCACCAGCGGTGCCGCCCCTGCGGACCAAGATCCGCCTCAGCGAACCCCAGCGCTTCTGCGCTCTCTTTTCCGCTCCCGCGGACTCGCTCCTGCGCTCCCCTTTCCGCAGGAGCAAAAACAACAGAACCAGCAAATCTTCAAATCTGAAATTTCCATGTTTTCCTCCCGTTTAACCTCCTGAAACCACCCCGGGGCCCCCGGGATCTTATCCAAACACACCAACACATCCTAATACCTTATTCAAACTTGTACCAATCCTCAAAACACGTCTAACAACATCAAAACCCATAATTCACATCGAATTCAAGCTTAAATTCCTTAAAACTTTCCAAATTACACATTCAATCTAAAACCCGACCAAACGACGTCCGAATGACTTGAAAATTTGCGGACATATCCAAAATCACATAACGAAACTACAGAAATTGTCAAAATTCCATTCCGACCCCCGGATCAAAATCTCACCTATCATTCGGATTCGCCAAAATTTTAAATTTCGGCATTTCAAGCCTAATTGAGCTATGGACCTCCAAAATACATTCCGAACGCGCTCCCAGCCCCGAAATCACCTCCCGAAGCTATCCGAACCACCAAAATCCACACCCGATCCCTCTAACCACATAGTCAACTTCACTTTGACTTTTCTGAAACATGCTTCATTCTAAAAGGCTAAATACCCTATTTTCAACCAGAATCAATTCAAATTCACCCGATAGACTCTAATACAGATATAGAAACATGAAACAACATAACGAGGGGATAACGGGGCGGTAACTCTCGTGACGACGTGCCAGGTCATCACATTCTCCCCAACTTAAGCAAACTCTCTCCCTCGAGCGGGTCAAGAAACATACATGGAGACTCAAATAAGTGAGGATATCTGCTTTGCCCTATCTCACATAAATCCGATAATACCATATAGCTGGAATTTCACAGTCCATCAGAACCATAAACCATATTACACTTTCTGAAATCATATACCAAATGCTAATCCCATGCCTATACTCAGGATACACCTGAAACAACTACAATAACCCATACTCGCCACTTCGGGTGAGATCATATGATGTATCAAATAACCCAATCAATCGAGACGATAGTCTCTAATCACAACAATTTCCAACCATGACCAAATACTAGCAGAAAAACCTTTCTCATTAGATAGAGTCTTATTCCAACACCTTCATATCCTGCCCACGGCAGCTGAAACACGCGATATACCGAACCCATCTCTCGGGTCAACCATTCATAAATCCATTTCCCTTTTTAACTGATACCACGTGGCCTTGCCACAGCCAAACCTTGATATTACCTTTCTAACCAGCTAAAATCACATATACTCACTCTCATTAGTGACTAAAATGATCATTTCGGTTATAACACACCGCACTGGTGACATGACATCTCAAACATCGGCCTAAGGCGCGACGAGCACAACACAGGCTCGAATAGAAACGTCTGAACATACTCCAATCATGACAACCGTCTCCAACAAAACAGCTGTAATTCAATTCCTCTGTACCATCGTAACATAGAACTGAGATCCCATTCCACATCATAGAGTGCCTAAATCCTCCTCGAGAGGTCATAACATCACGTGGCCTTGCCACGATTCATGATTCTATCCAAGTGCTATTACTCATGAAGCACCTCAAGTCGCCATGCTCAAAATGGTCAGCCACGCACATATCTAGGTCTGAACTCAAGCAATCAATCACACTGCGGTGATACAATTAATGTATGCTATCAAATCCTGAAAGGACACAGCCAATGTGCTATTCCCCGAGCGATACCTAATACGGACTATTCCTTAGAAGCTAGGAAGTATTGCATACAAGGTAACATATAGGAAGCTATATTTTCCACAATACACTGTTGCGGTGCGCAACCCGTTCCAATAACATACCTGTGGCGGCGTGCCACCCGATCCATATACCATACTTGTGGCGGCGTGCCACCCGATCCAGATACCATACCTGTGGCGGCGTGCCACCCGATCCTGATACCATACATGTGGCGGCGTGCCACCCGATCCAGATACTATACCTGTGGCGGCGTGCCACCCGATCCACGCATAAATCTAGCAAAAGGGAATGCACATCGAGTCAAGTTGCTCATTGCAATAACATATATATAGCCTCTAGCTCGGCCACATAAAATGCATCCGACAAAGTTCCTCAATACCGGAACTAAATCAATGGTAGATACCTCTACACTGACATCCGCCACGAAGGCCCAATTGACAAAGCAATACCTACCAGCCGTCCGCTCGCCCTAGGGTACATCTACCCTGCTGGAGCATGATCTGATGCGCTCTGCCACGCAGTTGTGACATTTCTCTGATATAGTCCATATCACATTAGTCTAGACAACCTGACTTATGACAACCAGTCTGCAATCATATATCATTATTCAAATTCGTCATATCAAGTAACGAGAGAGCCACTAGGGCTTCCAATTTCCAATAACCGCTAAACGGTGTCGATACACACGACATACCACCACTGCGTAGGCGGATTAAGAGAACTTCTAATCTCCAACACATATATAACACATGAATCACTATACCCGATTCCACACTCCACCGTACGAATACATAACGCACATCAAGCATCCATTCATACCACGAAAGCCATTCAGGAATTTCACTATGCCATCAACGACTCAATTATTACAGTTGATCCAACAAGAGAATACCACCATACTTCTAGATATTATCAGTTCAGATTACCTTATCCTTTTGGACCATATTCCCTGCCAATTCACTAGAATAGCTGTACCATTTTCCTTAATCACCAGAAAGATCGATTCTTAAATCACTTGCAGCTGCCCGCGCTGCTCAATAATTTTAATGACTTCCCATATATTATGAACTGATCTCAAAACCTTGAATATGCCATTATCAACTTTCCATAACACATCGCATATACCATACCACACTAAGATAACATGGAAATTCATATTCCTTTCCTACGCCGCAAACATCGGCGCACTTCAACTAGTCAAGGACTTTCATGATCCCATATAGAGAAAACTCACTACACATTCCAAGCCTTGCATACCAACAGGAAAAATACACTCATTTTCAAACCGCGGTAAAACACATCATAAACTCTTTCTCCCAATTACATTGCATAAGTTAAACTGCCAGGACTGAGTCCTTTTACCCACATCGAGCTACGCAACTGCCAGCACATCAAGAGCTTTGTTGCACCATAACTGCAAGGCTCATTACCTCGAACACACACCAGGAGTTACTCGTGCCCTTTTCATACTGTTCCAATTTACTAACAAGTTGTTCCATTTACCTAGTTTCCTTTCTGATTCATCTTTAATTGAATATTAGCCTTTACTGTAGCACCATAATACATCAACTCATGTTACCACACGAGATTCGTACATAAGACCACACGGTCTAAGACCCATAGGCCACTGAATACTCTCTCAACGTTTCCCAGAAGTACCCCATTCTACAATACTAATTTGAAGAACGTCCTGCGATTTTGAATTTGTTATCATTACTCTCCAATATAGATACATAAAATCTCATCATTCACGTATCATTACACTATTCTTGATCCTTTCTAATGAAAACATCGTATTTAGCCACATACCCAATCTTACGACACCTAACTGTTACAAGCAAAATCTTGAACACTGCAAAACCATTCTCGGGCGTCATGCATCCTTATTCAGATGTAGTTCAACTGTCTTATTGAATAGAACCACTCGTGCCTTGTTAGAACGCTGACATCACAGAACATGGTTACCTACAAATACGATTAGCTATCTTTCTTTTCTATACACCGAACATTCTTTACCAATAGCAGTTCAAAACATCCTAGTATTTCTTCACATCTACGAAGCACCATAACCTTTATCAAAATTTCCCAACATACCTAGAGACAGAACCAACACAACACACAATAGTGCAATCAATTACTCAACAACAACCTCCCCAACTTGGCTCGGAGCCATACATCAAAGCACTTTTCAGCCACTCAAAACATTCTTACTCAAATGATGCCACAATGTTACAATGAGATTAAACTCGAGTCATTTACAAGCTTTGGCGGAGACTCGGATCATCAGAAATCTTAATTTTTTTGCACTTCTTGTATTCATTCACACGCAACAGTTAAGCCCATTCCTTAGGTAACAAAATCTTTTCTAAGTCTCAAATGATTCCAAAATTTTTGACGGAGTTTCCTTTGTAATTTGGCCTATCCACCTGACAGAGAATCACAAAAACCACCCTAACAATACATCGATAACTCGACAAAACATCACAATGCATATCCACAACATAAATCTCATTACAACACGAATTATATCATCAAAGTTAGTACATGAACGTGCGCTGCACCTGCTCAAATCATAACATATGTCAAATACCTTTCACCACAATACTCATAGCACAACCAATTCAGTTTTCTTGAGTTTGAACTCATACTACCACACGTAGTGCACTTTACATTTCCGCTAAGAGACAATGAACATATTTCTCACGCCCATAGCTAGGGCTACATATCAAATCACAATAAGAACCGAATACCTTACAGCTCTCCCATTATCAAACTGCCATTTTTCACAATTAAAGTCAATACCGATCGTATGAACTTCATAATACCGGCTCGCAAAATTAGCACCTTGGTGCTCAAGCCATAGATAAGGATCCGGCCTCAAGTCCTCCAGACAGGCCCATCATGAACTCATAGAGATTATATCTCGTCCCTCGATTGGGGAATCACAGGCCATCAAGGCAAATTTATCACTAAGCACTCAATTGCGCACATGAATATGTAGCAGGAATTTCAAGAATCATACCTCAAGTTGAATCAAGTACGCACAATAAGAATTTCAAGAATTTGAAGCTTTCCTAAAAGGTTTGCAGCCTCCCAAGGATAAGTACAGGCGTCCCCATACCGATCCACGAGACTCTAATAAACCGGCTCATGACTCGCGAGACCTGTTAACCTAGGCTCTGATACTAACTTGTCACGACCCAAACCCCGGTCGTGATGGCGCCCAACACAATGCTAGGCAATCCCGACCATATTATCAATTAAACCAGCCAATTATTAATTCCAATTAATCAAGTTAAACTTAAACATCAAGTGTTCATATCAAAATGATAAACGTAATAGTAGAAACATATAAAATACGGTCCCAACCAAATCGTGGAGTCACGAATTGAGCCTCTACAGAATAAACATCCTATACAAACAAGTCTAAGCATAATGAAAGCAACAAGATGGTAAGTAAGGAGAAAAAAAGGTTCTGCGGACGCCGGCACCTACCTCGTAGTCTCCGTAAAAGTAGATAAGGATCAGCAGCTACAACAACTCAACTGCTCTCGGGCACCTATGAATCTGCACAAAAAGTGCAGGGGAGTGGGGTGAGTATATTTCAACTCAGTGAGTAACAATAATAAATAATGAAAATAAGAACTCTGGTACTATCACTAAATAGTTTTAAGGCAACCCCATAGGTAAGTCATCACTACGGTGAATACTCTCATCTCCAATCCACATCTATCTCAACAAGGTCCCACACTGACCAAATCCTCACTCATACCGCTACGGTGTACTGCCAACTCAATGTATGTAAATATATACATATGTCTATAATGTATATGTATTTCAGTATGTATAAGGATATGAATAAGTATAATGCTGCAGCGTGCAGCCCGCTCCAATACATATACCGCTTCGGCGCGCAGCCCGCTCCATTTAACGTCGACGGCACTCACTGGGGGTGTATACAGACTTTGGAGGGGCTCCTTAGGCCCAAGCGCTATGATACTGCGGCGTTCAGCCCGATCCACACATATATTACTGCGGCGTGCAGTCCGTTACAATATATATGTATATATATAACTATACTGCTGCAGCGTGCAGCCCGATCCCATAATATACTCCAGCTCTCACTGAGAATGTGTGCAGACTCAGACTCCGAAGTCGACATGTATATCACTGCGGTGTGCAGTCCGATCTACATATATATTACTGCGGCGAGCAGTCCGATCCAATAAATATAACGTTGTGGCGTGCAGCCCGATCCAATATTGGTATATATATAATAACTCATAGTGGGTCCTCGACCCTATCGCAGTTAGTATAGACTTGGCCTCTCGGGCCCAATATAATATCTCATAGTGGGTCCTCGACCATATCTCAGTCGGTATGGACTTGGCCTCTTAGGCCCACTCAGCTAGAACAGGGAATTCCACCCTAGGTAGTCCCTCTCAAAGTACACATCCAGTACTGGCTCATGATTTGCTATACGGCTATAACAACGGCTGAGTGTATGTATCCAGCATGATATACTACGACTGAGTGTAAGTTTCCAACATGATATAAGGGTCACCTAGCCCTACAGGTCCCCTAATGCTCTACAGATCGGCACAATGCCCCAAACATGGCTATTAGCCCAATTACACAGTCATAGTCTCAATATCAGTCATAATACACAATATTCTATTAGCCGGGAAGGACCAAGTCCAAGTCCCCCATCACAATGTCACCACGCCCGTCACAAGATGCGTGTCTCATCTCAACATAGCATTGTGAAGTGCTAGTATGGGGTTTCAAACCCTCAGTACATTGTTTACTACCACCACTCACCTCGAACCGGTAGAGGTCCTAGCTCACTTTGCACTTGCCTCGCAAATCAATCTCCTCGGATGCCAAATCTGCTCGAAATCATAGAGAATACATCAATATATGCTAATAACACACAACCCATTCGAAATAACCCAAATTGCACCAAAACCCACAAAGTTGTCAAAACCCAACTTTTAGTACGCTTCTCGAAAAATTACGAAAGTTACATATTCGGAATCCCCGTCTCAATACGAGTCTATGCATATAAAGTTTTCCAAAATCGGACTCCGTTTGCCCACTCAAATCGACATTTTACCAAAGCCCTAGCTTAGGCTAAATTCCCCCATAATTTCATCCAATTTCAGTAAAATAGAGGAGGATTTCATGATAGAAACACGTAATTGAACCATAAAACTCACCTCTGATGATAACCCGATGAACTCCCAGCAATTTCCCGTCCAAATCACCCAATTCGCCTCTTAAAACCAAGCCCTAATGTTTTACGACTTATGAAATTTTACCCCTTTTGTTATTCTTATCACAGGTGCGATTTCCGCTTCTGCGGCTCTGGACTCGCACCTGCGAGTCCGCTTCTGCGGTCGCCCTGTCGGTTCTGCGATTCCACGCCAAGCCGCCCAGTTCCGCTTCTGCGGTCCAGGTCTCGCACCTGCGAGACCGCATAAGCAGACTGGGCTCTGCTTTTGCGAAGCTCCCCGGTCCCGCTTCTGCGAATTTCCCAATTCCGCCTCTTGACCGCTCCTGCGGTCTCAACCTCGCACCTACGATGCCGCCTCAGCGGACAAACATCCGCTCCTGCGAACAACCCCGCCTCAGCGCTCCCTTATCCGCTCCTGCAGACTCGCCTCTGCGGTCCCATTTCCGCAGGGGCGAAAACAACAAAAACATAACTCTTAAACGTGCAATTTCCATGTTTTCTTCCCGTTTAACCATCCGAAACCACCCCGAGGCTCCCCAGGACCTCATCCAAACACACCAATACATCCTAATACCTTATTCAAACTTGTACCACTCCTCAAAATATGTCTAACAACACCAAAACCCATAATTCACATCGAATTCAAGCCTAAATTCCTTAAAACTTTCCGAATTACACATTCGATCTAAAACCTGACCAAACGACGTCCGAATGACCTAAAAATTTGCGGACATATCCAAAATCACATAACGAAGCTACAGAAACTGTCGGAATTCCATTCCGACCCCCGGATCAAAATCTCACCTACCGTTCGGATTTCGCCAAAATTCAACCTTAGCCAATTCAAGCCTATTTCTACACCGGACCTCCGAATTCAATTCCGATCGCTCCTATAAGTCACAAATCACCTTTCGGAACTAACCAAATCATCAGAATCTGATTCCGAGCCCCATAACTAAATAGTCAACTCCAGGTTGATTTTCCATAGTCAAGCTTCCTTCAAAAAGGCTATATGCCTCATTTTCAATCCAATTCACTCCTAACTCACCCGATAGACTCTAACACCGATATAAAAGCAGAAAATTTGCATTTGTAGCAGCTAGATGTTAAAACTGCTTCCTGTGACTTTGAAGAAGACATCTACATGAAGCAACCTGAAGGTTTTCAAGTCTTCGGTAAAAAGAACCTTGTGTGTAAGTTGAAGAAGAGTTTGTATGATTTGAAACAAGCTCCTCGACAATGGTACAAGAAATTTGATAGATTCATGCATAAAAATGGTTTCACACGATGTGAGATGGACCATTACTGTTATATAAAAAATCTTGATGAATCCTATATCATTTTATTGTTGTACGTTGACCGATATGCTAATTGCAGAATCTAGCATAAATGAGATCAACTTGGTTAAGTAACAATTGGTGGAGCAGTTTGAAATGAAAGACTTTGGACCATCTAATCAAATGCTTGGGATGGGGATTAGCAGAAACAGGCCAGAAGGAACCTTAAAGTTGTCTCAAGAAAAGTACATACAGAAGGTACTAAGCAGGTTTAGTCTCCATAATGCAAAGACCAAAAGCACTCCACTCGGATGCCATCTTAATCTGTCAAAAAACCAATCACCTAAGACAGTGAAGAAAGGAAGTACATGTCCAAAGTTTTATATGCTTCAGCAATAGGAAGTTTGATGTATGCTATGGTTTGCACTAGAGACATAGCCCATGCAGTTGAAGTTGTCAGTAGATACATGTCAGATCCAGGAAAGGAGCATTGGGAAGGTGTAAAATGGATATTGTGATATCTCAAAGGCACCTCAGGTATGACACTTTGTTTTAAAAGGAGCAATATTATCTTACAAGGTTTTGCTAGTGCAAATTTAGGCGGCGATCTAGATAGTCGAAAAAGTACCACGGGCTACGTGTTCACCTTAGGTGGTACTGCTATTAGTTGGATGTCCATACTTCAGAAAAGTGTTGCTCAATCTACCACTGAAGCAGAGTACATGGCAATCTCAGAAGCTAAAAAAGAGATGAATTTGGCTCAAGAATTTTCTTAAAGAGCTAGGTAAAGAGCAGGACAATTGTGAGCTTTTCAGCGATAGCTAGAGTGCAATTCATCTTGCCAAAAAATCTAGAGTTTCATGCAAGATCGAAGCATATCCAGTTGAGGTATCATCATATCCGAGAGTTAAAGTGTAACGAACTCTTTCCCTGCAGAAGATACCGGGATCAAAGAACCCGTCAGACATGTTGACCAAAGTTGTCGGTGTTGACAAATTGAGGCTGTGCACTGCCTCTGTTAGCCTTCAAGACTGATAGTGTGAAGGCGCCACCAGAGAATAGCAATTCTTTTTTATTTTATTTTCTTTCTTGATATAACATAAGTTTGAGGGGGAGATTGATAGGAGCAAACATTATTGTATGTGAAAGTAGATAAAATAAAGAAAATCAAAAAGAGATGAAATATGATGTAATTCTTTTCTTGTGACGTAAGTGCTTACGTCGTCAGGATATTCAAATGCCTATAAAAGAGGTCTGCATTTTTATTTGCAAATAATGCTCAACTTCTTCTTTCTTTTCAATTAATAAAGAACTATTCTTTGTTGGCCATAGAGTAGGCAAAAATTGCTGAACCACGTAAATCTTGTCTTTGTTTGTTTTGTGCAATTTTTTGCTTTTCTCTTTTAAATAATTTTTCCTTCTATTAGCCTCACACGCTTTCGTAACAAGTAGGTCGACCCTATTTTATAGCGCCCCTTTTTGTTACAACTTTTGAGTAATTATTTTGACTTAAGTTTTGTGCACTAGTGGTGTAAATATTTATATAATTAAGTAATTTTATAGGTAATTCCAGATAACTCTATTTAATAGCACTCATAGTCAATCTTTAATAAATGGTAAATAACCTATTATAATAGGTTATATTACATTGATAATACAAAAATCTCGGGTACACTATCAGTGTTTATAACTTAATCAATTACTAAAATAATCAACTTTATTTATGCCCCAATTTAAAGTAGCTATCTAATGTTCAGATTCATTCTCTTAATCACTCACCTTGGCCAAAAAAATAATAATAATAATAAGTGTCATGTGGTAGAAATAGCAATTTTAATGACAAAAAGTTGCACGTGAAGCAATAAATCTATATATAATAATATATTAAAAGCACGAACGCCCTTAGCGAAATATTGTTCGTCTTTCTTACCCTTCAAAAATAGATTTCACACTAGATAAAATTGTCATTTACCCTTAAAATCAAATAGAACTGTATTTATTAAAACTTCCCATATTTGAATTAGTATGTAGGAATGGAAAACGGTGCGGGGCGGGGCGGTTTTCAGCATTCGCGGGGTGAGGCGGTTTTCAGCATTCCCTAGCTTACATTGAAATACATTAGACACTCAAAAACTTTAATATCTCACCAGAAATCATTAGACTTAGGATTTAAAGCCATTAACAGAAAAAAGTTGAAGAACTACTGCAACTTTCTTTCATTTGAAGAAAAGAGGAACGAATTTTTATGTTATGAATTTTTAATTGAAAACAATTTAATTCTATCTTGAAAAGGGATTTTTCTCTTTTAGTTACGTTATATTTTAAGAATTAAATATAATTTAATATTTTTGAAAAAAGTTTTTGTTTAGTTTACTTCTCGCCTAGATCAGTCATGTCCATATTTTGTCCACTCAAATATCATCCGTATAGTAATGTTAGCAGTTAATACTTTTCTTTTTCAGTATTTTTATATTTTTAAATAAGTTTGGAAACGCTTTTCTTGAGTTGATAATTTAATACTATATTAAAAGCACAAGTCCCTATTGAAATGTCGTTCATTTTTTTTACCTTCTAAAAATTAATTCACACTAGACAAAATAGTCATTTAATTATTTCTCTAATTTTTTAGACTTTGAAATCAATTAAAATTTTACTTATGAAATAATAAAAGAAGAAGAACAATATTGCAGAGAAAAAGAGAGAGAGGAAATTCTTATTGAATTTTAGGATGATTTACAATGGGGTAAGACCCCTCTATTTATAGGAGAAATATGACTTAGTCACAGAGTAAAACTCTCCACAAGATAGACATTCACTCTAAATAGAATTCTATTCTTAACACACATGATGTTTTGAATTATAAAATAGTTGAAATTAAAACTTTTTAGGACTTCGATTTCTCAATTCCTTTTAGTGAAGTCTTTATTTTTAACTCCATTTAAATTGAGTAGTATTAAATTTCAAGCACTTTCAGTTTCGACCACTTTATATTGTTTTTAGATTTAAGATTTTATTAATAATATTCGTCACTTTCATCTCATTTAATTTAATTTTTGATTTAGGTATTATGACTTGTACCCATAGTCGGAATTGAATTCCGAGAAGTTCGAAATTGATTTGGAGATAAAATTTCTCATTTCGAAAGCTTTAAGTTGGAGGAATTGACAAGGATTGGATTTTTGGGTAAACGGCCTCAGAATTTCCTTTTAAAGGCGAAATCGGGTTTACGACATTTGGGGGGATAACTCTTTCCCCTTTTGAGAAATTGGAGTCTTTGATTTTGAAGAGTCGCCACCTAATGATTAAGTGCATTAGGATACTAAGAAGGGTTTGAGTTGAAGAACCAATATTTGGGTAAGTTCTAGAAATTATCTCGAGGGGAAGGTGTTAGGCACCTCCTCAAGATCCACTAGTATGATTCCCGACCATGCTACAATTGTGACTTTATATCAAAATAGCAGAAACAAGTAAGCATTGTAAATACTAGGTACTTTTACATAATGGTTGCAAATAAAAGAAGTACATGAGTTTTAAAGAGTGTTGAAATTTCGAAGAAAGTAGTTTTATAATTAAAGAGAAGATGCACAAGCAAGGGGGGAGGGGTCAAATAACTAATGCAAGTAAATTAGAGAAAAAGCAAAAGGGGCGGAAGTTTTTGGGAAAACAATACTAAAACATCGAACAATTTAAAGAGAAATTTTGCATAATAGGTGCAAGTAATTGAAGTAAAAGAAGAAATTGAAGAACTAAAAACTAAGCAACTTTAAAATTCAGAAGAAAAAAAACAAGAGAAAAGGGGCTCATAAGTTGATAAATAACATGGATCACCCCACACAACACTCGATAATCGTTTTTACACGTGGTGTTATCGCATGGTCATCATATCCATATCTACTCTTTCCCACCCCGTTAAGGTATTAAACGCGGAATGGTCTCGTTTTACTTATTGTATGCTATTACCTATCCTATCCTATTAGTCCCCGAAGCATTTGGGACTACTAATCCTAAAAGGAAGGGTGATTTGGCTTTTCAGTGTTTTAAAAGGACAAAATTCTAATGCGAAAAAAAAAACACATAAAAGTAGTAAATGGGAAATACATAGCAGTTTAAAGGCTCAAACGGGCCTCCTCATTTAAAGAAGCAAATTGTTTAGCATGACTTACATATATTGGTTATAGTCTGAATTAAAGGTAAATGTTAAGGCGTGTCTGATTTATCACATATTGCTTAGATGAGAAGTCCGAATTAGGCCTGCCTTTTGGTTGTAATTATCAAAGACTGATGCAGTTAATTAATTACCTAATCGCTTGTCTAGGTGAGACCTATAGGCATGATATCTGATAATGCAAAATGTACTGACTTTAAGGATGGCTTGCTGATTATAGGAAACACAATTTCTACAGATTTTAGGCAACATATTCAGTTAAATTACCCTTATAGACATGTTGTCTAGGCGCGATTGATTTTAAAATGTTTATAGAAGTGCGAGAGTACTATAGGCATGGTATCTAGAATGTAATTTTGTTATTTTAAACCTATAAACCGTTTGCCTAATGAAAGATGCAAATGCAGAATTTAAAAGATCCTATAGACAGGTTATCTATATGGTGTAAGAATGTAGAAGCCTAAAGTCATGGTATCTATATCAGTGCAGAACCTTAAGGAAATGGTATCTATATGTGCATAAATACAGAACTATAGACAGGATTTCTATATGAAATGACATGTAAAGAACTATAGACAAGATTTCTATGTGACATGCATAGATAAATAACTATAGACAAGATTTCTATATGACGTGCATAGATGAACGTGATGGCGCCCAGCACATTGCTAAGCCATCCTGACCAATCAATAACAATAACGGAGCTAGAAGCTCTCTTTTGCCCATTTAAGCATATCAATTCACGAAGCAATAGCGATACATGTAACGAAAACAGGGAACCAAGTCCCATAATACATCAACTCCCATAGACCGAAGGGTCAAGAGTCACGAGCCTCTACTGAACATGAGTGTATAAAGGTTTACAAGATACCAAGTGCGGAAAGAAAAGTCAATACAAAATCAAGAGACAGTAAGAAGGAATATCGGGTCTTGCGGACTCTGCAGCTACCTCGAATATCCACAAATGTCGCCTCGCACAGCTACTGGATCACTGCTGAGAGGTACCTGGATCTGCACATAAGGTGCAGGGAGTAAAATGAGTACTGCTAGACTCAGTGGTAATAAACAGGGGTAAGACAGCGCAGATAAGAAATCCGCAATAAAGCACTATGTAAAGATGTAATCAAATACCCTGTCACAGAATCAATATCGACTGTACCTGTACCAACAAGTACCAGCAACACAGTATAACAACTAGCGGATGTAGCTAAATGCAATGCAATGCATGATATGACCGCTACGGCGCGTAGCCCGATCCAATTTGGGTACCCGTGCTCACTGTGGGGGTTCAGACTCCGGAGGGGCTCCTACAGCCCAAGCACAATATCACTGCGGCGTGCAGTCCGATCCAACATATATACTGCTGCGGCGCGCAGCCCGATCCACTACCAGTCAGCTAATATGCAAATACAGCCTCGCAAGCTCAAAAGTAGTTTTGAAAACCTTTTTATCATTTTTCAGTTGGAAAACAGTAATACCAAGTTCCGGAGATTGGAAATAGCATGATAACAGAAATAGCTACGGACTGGTAGTAACTAACATGTCAATATGATAAGACAATGATAACGATCCTCGCGGGATCCAATAACTGGCTCACGGCCCACAAGTATACTCAACCGCCCAAGAAGGGGGTTCAACGGCTCAAGAATAGCCAATATGCAGTATCAACAGGTCGGACTAATATATAGTCTCCAGTTCATTAATAGCCTAGTATCATATCACAGTATCAACAAGTCGGACTAAGCCATAGTCCCCAATCAAAATCGACCCCGCACTCACATGAGAGTACGTGTCTCGCCGCTATACAGCGTCACAAAGTGGTATACCGGGGTTTCGAACCCGCTGGTCATCACCCACATCTATTACTCACCTCAATATAGCGCGACGACTATTCCGCAATGCCCTTGCCACGAGAATCAAGCTCCGCACGCGTAGAATCTGATCAAATACAGTAGAAACACAACAAATTAGGCCAATGGGACGACACCCAATCAATATAACTCAATTTACATCAAAATTCCCAAAGTTGTCAAAACCCGACTTTTGGTACGCTTGTCGAAAAATTACAAAAGTCACATATTCGGAACCCTCATCTCGATACGAGTCTAGGCATATAAAATTTACAAAAATCGGACTCCATTTGCCCACTCAAATCGGTGTTTTTCTTCAATTTAGGCCTAGGGCTCAAACCCACCTTTAATCTTCCATTTACAGAAATTTAACCCATGATTTCATGTTAAAATTATGTAATTAAGCCACAAAACTTACCTCCAACGAAACCCCGATGATTTCCCAGCAATCTCCCGTCAATTTCTTCTCTTGGAACTCAAAAATGGAGGTTTTGGGTATTAAACTCGCGACTGGTTCTGTTCTGGCTTTTAATTCACTGCCAGAATATTTCCTTCATCGCGTTCGCGACGCCACTCACGCGAACGCGATGCCTTTTTCCTCTTCCTCATCGCGAACGCGGCACGCCTTCACGCGTCCGCGAAGGTCAACTTCCCAGCTCCGGATTTTTACTCTACGCGAACGCGTAGTCTCCCACGCGAACGCGTGGCCTCGCCAAATCCTTCTTCGCGAACGCGGCCTAGACCCACGCGAACGCGATGCGTCCCAGTCTTTCTAATACGCGAACGCGATACCTCCCTCGCGAACGCGAAGTATGCTGGACCTGGCCTACGCGAACGCGGGCCTTGCCCTCGCGAACGCGAAGGCCAAAACGCTGCCCAGTGATCTGCAAATTACAGCAGGTCACTTCTTGCTTCCAAATGCCGGATGATGGTCCGGATTCACGCCGAGGCCCCCGGGACCCCAACGAAAACCACCAACATACCCCAAAACACGATACAAACTTGTTCCAATCATAAAAACACCATCCTAAACATCAAAATCACCAATTACACACGGATTCAAGCCTAAGTTCCTTAAAACTTTCCGAATTGCACATTCCATCAAAAACCCGACCAAACGACGTCCGAATGACCTGAAATTTTGCAGGCACATCCAAAATCACCTAACGGAGCTATCGCAACTGTCGGAATTCCATTCCGACCCCCGGATCAAAATCTCACCTACCGTTCGGATTTCGCCAAAATTCAACCTTAGCCAATTCAAGCCCATTTCTACACCGGGCCTCTTCAATTCTGATCGCTCCCCTAAGTCACAAATCACCTCCCAAAACTAATCGAATCATCAGAATCCGATTCCGAGCCCTCTAACCAAATAGTCAACTCCCGGGTTGACTTTCCTTATTCAAGTTTCCTTCAAAAAGGCTATATGCCTCATTTTCAATCCAAATCACTCCTAAATCACCCGATAGACTCTAACACTGATATAAAAGCATGAAACATGAAATTACAACATAACGGGGTGGTAATTCTCGTGACGACGGGCCGGGTCATCACATTCTCCCCCTCTTAAGCAAACGCTCGTCCTCGAGCGGGTCAAGAAACATACATGAAGTCTCAAACAAGTGAGGATATCCGCTCCGCATCTCCCGCTCGATCTCCCAAGTGGCCTCCTCCACGGGTCGACCTCTCCACTGAACCTTAACTGATGCAATCTCCTTAGACCTCAATTTTCTCACCCGACGTCCCAAAATGGCAATAGGCTCCACATCATAGGATAGATCACCATCAAGCTGAATGGTACTGAAATCTAATACATGAGACGGATCTCCAATGTACTTCCGGAGCATAGACACATGGAATACTGGATGGACGCTGGATAAGCTGGGCGGCAAGGCCAACTCATATGCCACCTCTCCAACCCTCCTGAGTATCTCAAAAGGACCAATGTACCTAGGACTCAACTTTCCTTTCTTCCCAAACCTCATGACACCCTTCATAGGTGAAACCTTCAACAATACTCTGTCACCAACCATGAAAGACAACTCTCGAACTCTACGGTCCGCATAATTTTTCTGACGAGACTGTGCTGTACGAAGCCTCTCCTGGATCAACTTTGCTCTATCTAAAGCATCCTGGACTAACTCGGTCCCTATCAATCTAACCTCACCAGGCTCAAACCATCCCACGGGGGATCTACACCGCCTGCCATACAATGCCTCATACGGGGCCATCTGAATACTCGACTGATAACTGTTGTTGTAGGCAAACTCAGCAAGTGGTAGGAACTCATCCCACGAACCACCAAAGTCAATCACACATGCTCGTAACATATCCTCCGGAATCTGAATAGTACGCTTAGACTGCCCATCTGTCTGGGGATGAAATGTTGTACTCAACTCAACCCGCGTACCCATCTCTCGCTGAAATGCTCTCCAAAACTGAGAAGTGAACTGAGTACCCCTGTCGGATATGATAGACACTAGGACCCCATGCAACCGAACAATCTCTCGAATAAAGATCGCTGTCAACCGCTCCGATGAGTAGGTAGTACTAACTGGAATGAAGTGAGCTGACTTGGTCAGTCTATCCACAATCACCCATACAGAATCAAACTTCCTCGCCGTCCGAGGGAGTCCAGTAACAAAGTCCATAGTGATCCTCTCCCATTTCCACTCAGGAATATCAATGCGCTGAAATACACCACCGGGCCTCTGATGCTCGTACTTAACCTGCTGACAGTTGAGGCACCGTGCTACATGTCTGACAATGTCCATTTTCATCTTTCTCCACCAATAGTTCTGTTTCAAATCTTGATACATCTTAGCGGCTCCTGGATGGATAGAATACCGCGAGCTATGGGCCTCCTCCAGAATCAACTCACGAAGGCCATCAACATTGGGCACACATATCCGGCCCTGCATCCTCAATACATCGTCACTATCAATGGTGACATCTCTAGCATCATCATGCTGAACTCTATCCCTCAGGACAGCCAAATGTGGATCATCATATCGGCGCTCACGAATACGATCATATAGAGATGACCGAGATACAACACAAGCCAATACCCTACTGGGCTCCGAAATATCTAACCTTACTAGCCGATTGGCTAGCACCTGAACATCATAAGCAAATGGCCTCTCCTCAGCTGGAATATATGCCAAGCTCCCCATACTGACCGCCTTCCGGCTCAAAGCATCGGCCACCACATTGGCCTTCCCGGATGATATAATATAGTAATGTCATAATCCTTCAGCAACTCAAGCCATCTCCGCTGTCTCAAATTAAGGTCTTTCTGTTTGAACAAGTGCTGGAGACTACGATGGTCGGTATACACCTCACAAGACACACCGTACAAATAGTGCCTCCAAATCTTCAATGCATGAACAATAGCGGCTAGCTCCAAGTCATGAACAGGATAGTTCTTCTCATGTGGCTTCAACTGCCGAGAAGCATAAGCAATTACCTTACCTTCCCGCATCAACACACAACCTATCCCCACTCTCGAGGCATCACAATAAACAGTATATGAACATGAAGCTGATGGCAATACTAACACTGGAGCTGTGGTCAAAGCTGTCTTGAGCTTCCGAAAGCTCTCCTCGCACTCATCCGACCACACGAATGGTGCACCCTTCTGGGTCAATTTAGTCAATGAAGAAGCAATGGATGAAAATCCCTGAACAAACCGGCGATAGTATCCCGCCAAACCAAGAAAACTCCTGATCTCTGTAGCTGAGGACGGTCTAGGCCAACTCTGCACCGCCTCTATCTTTTTCTGATCAACCTGAATACCATCACGAGACACCACATGTCCCATAAATGCCACGGACTCGAGCCAAAACTCGCACTTGGAGAATTTAGCATATAGCTTCTCCTCCCTCAATCTCTGCAACACAATACTCAAATGCTGAGCATACTCCTCCTGACTACGGGAGTAGACTAGAATGTCATCAATGAACACAATCACAAATGAATCCAAATGAGGCCTGAACACACTATTCATCAGATGCATAAATGTTGCTGGGGCGTTGGTCAGCCCAAACGACATCATAAGAAACTCATAATGACCATATCGGGTCCTGAATGCAGTCTTCATTATATCCGAGTCCCCGATCTTCAGCTGATGATATCCTGAACGAAGATCGATCTTAGAAAACACCCTCGCACCCTGTAACTGATCAAACAAATCAAATCATCTATGCGCGGTAGAGGGTACTTGTTCTTCACCGTCACTTTGTTCAATTGCCTATAATCAATACACATCCGCATGGAACCATCTTTCTTTTTAACAAATAATACCGGCGCACCCCACGGAGACACACTAGGGCGGATGAAACCCTTATCTAGAAGCTCTTGAAGCTGCTCTTTCAGTTCTTTCAACTCAGCTGGTGCCATCCGATAAGGAGGAATGGATATAGGCTGAGTGCCTGGCACCAAGTCAATGCCAAAATCAATATCCCTGTCCGGCGGCATGCCCGGCAGGTCTGAGGGGAATACATCTGGGAAGTCCCTCACAACAGGTACAGAATCAATGCTAGGAGACTTAGCTCCCACATCTCTCACAAAAGCTAAGTACGATAAACACCCTTTTTCAACCATCTTCTGAGCTTTTAAGAACGAAATAACACGGCTAGGGACGAAATCGGTCGAACCCCGCCACTCGATCTGAGAAATACCAGGAATGGCCAACGTAACCGTCTTAGCATGACAGTCCAATATAGCATGGTACGGAGACAACCAGTCCATACCCAATATAACATCAAAGTCCACCATCCCCAACAATAACAAATCCGCCTGGGTCTCCATACCCCCAATAGATATAACACAGGATCTATAGACATGATCCACAACAATCGTATCACCCACGGGAGTGGATACATGAACGAGTAAATCAAGACTACCACGAGTCGCACCCAAATGATGTGCAAAATAAGAGGACACGTAAGAATATGTGGACCTCGGATCAAATAGAACAGAGGCATATCCGTGACGGACAGAAATGATACCCGTAATCATCGCATCGGAGGCAACCGCATCACGCCCGTCAGGGAAGTGCATATAACCGTGCCTTGGCCTCCACCGTATCTCTCCTCGCCCCCGGGCGACCACGGAAGACCGACCTCCACCTCTACTAGACCGAGATGGTGCCGAAGAGGAGGGCTGATCCCTCTGCTGAGTCCTGTCCCTACGGAGTCGAGGGCACCGTCTCCTCATGTGGCCAAACTCACCACACTCATAACATGCACCTGGTGCTGGAGAAGGGGACTGAAGGGAACCCCTCACCGCAGAAGAACCCTGGGCTGATGAAGTAGGTGCTGCACCCTGGGCTGGAAGGGCACTAAGCGATGACTGACCCTGCTGAAACCCCTGTCGACCACAACCATAAGAACCTCCGCTCTGCTCTGGGCGGCCTGAACGAGAAGGTCTAGACGAGCGACCTCTGCTCTGCTGGGAATGCCCTCTAGATGGAGCACCACTGAAACTGCCAGAACCACGAGGCCTCTTGGCCTCCCGCTCCTCTCTCTCTCGGCGACGATCCGCCTCAATGGAGCGTGCCATATCAACAACCTGCTCAAATGATGATGACAAAACTCTCTCTCTCTGGTCATAAGAATGCGGATAGAGTAGTTGAGGCCATCAATGAACCTCCCGATCCTCTCCCTATCATTAGGGATCATCCATGTGGCATGCCTAGCCAACTGTGTGAATCTGAGCTCATACTGGGTCACAGACATGTCGCCCTGAACCAACCACTCGAACTGGCGACGTAGCTCCTCACGACGAGACTGAGGTACATATTTCTCTAGAAAGAGAGTAGAGAACTGCTGCCATGTGAGAGGTGCTGCTCCTGCAGGCCTACGCCTCTCAAACTCTTCCCACCAATCAAATGCGGGACCAGTGAACCGAAAGGTAGTAAATGAAACTCCGCCTGGACTCAAGAATACCAGCCGTCCGCAACATCCTCTGACACTTGTCCAAGAAACCCCGGGCATCCTCGCCCTCAACGCCACTGAAATGGGGTGGCTGAAGTCTACCAAATCTCACAAGACGACGCTGCTCGTCATCGGGCATAACCTAAACCATATGCTCTGGAGCTGGAGCTGGTGCAACTGGAGGAATAATCGGTGCAACCACCTGAACGGGGACCGCCTCTGGCGTTTGAAGTCCCTGAACAACCGGGTCAGGTGTGCGAGTTGCAGGGGTCTACTGACCACCCCCTGTCTGAGATGTCGCTACAGTAACGGTAGCTGAAACTACCTGAGCCAAACCGGAACACACTGATAATATCTGAGCAAGAGTCTCCTGAAGACCAGGAATAGCAATAGATACAGTCAGGCCCTGAACTGGGGCTGCTGGAGTATCAACCACTGGGGGCTGCTCCTGAACTGGTACAACGGGCGGGTCAGCTGGCACTGCCTCAGCTACCCTACCTCTACCTCTAGCACGACCGCGCCCACGACCTCTAACAGGTGGCAATGGAGGTCGTCCACCTCGTCCCGATGCTCGCGTTCTCGCCATCTGCGAGAGAATAGAATATAGAAGTTCAGTTCTCAGAACAACAAGATCGCACGACACAGTTCAAGAAAAGTGAAGTTTTCCTAAAGGTTCGCAGCCTCCTGAGGATAAGTACAGGCGTCCACGTACCGATCCACAAGACTCTACTAACCGGCTCAAGACTCACGAGGCCTAGTAAACCTACGCTCTGATACCAACTTGTCACGACCCCAAATCCGGTCGTGATGGCGCCCAGCACATTGCTAAGACAGCCTGACCAATCAATAACAATAACGGAGCTAGAAGCTCTCTTTAGCCCATTTAGGCATATCAAATTCACGAAATAACAATGATACATATAACGAAAACGAGGAACCAAGTCCCATAATACATCAACTCCCATAGACCGAAGGGTCAAGAGTCATGAGCCTCTACTGAACATGAGGGTATAAAGGTTTACAAGATACCAAATGCGGAAAGAAAAGTCAATACAAAATCAAGAGACAATAAGAAGGAATATCGGGTCCTGCGGACTCTGCAGCTACCTCGAATATCCACAAATGTCGCCTCGCACAGCTACTGGATCACTGCTGAGAGGTACCTGGATCTGCACACAAGGTGCAGGGAGTAAAATGAGTACTGCCAGACTCAGTGGTAATAAACAAGGGTAAGACAGCGCAGATAAGAAATCCGCAAATAAAGCACTATGTAAAGTTGTAATCAAATACCCTGTCACAGAATCAATATCAACTGTACCTGTACCAACAAGTACCAGCAAAACAGTATAACAGCTAGCAGGTGTAGCTAAATGCAATGCAATGCATGAAATGACAGCTACGGCGCGTAGCCCGATCCAATTTGGGTACCCGTGCTCACCGTGGGGTTTCAGACTCCACAGGGGCTCCTACAGCCCAAGCACAATATCATGAATATATGCTGCGGTGTGCAGTCCGATCCACTACCAATCAGCGAAATGCAAATGCAGCCTCGCAGGCTCAAAAGTAGTTTTGAAAACCTTTTTATCATTTTTCAGTTGGAAAACAGTAATACCAAGTTCCAGAGATTGGAAATTGCATGATAACAGAAATAGCTACGGACCGGTAGTAACTAATATGTCAATATGATAAGACAATGATAACGATCCTCGCGGGATCCAATAACTGGCTCACGGCCCATAAGTATACTCAACCGCCCAAGAAGGGGGTTCAACGGCTCAAGAGTAGCCAATATCACAGTATAATATGCAACCATCCGAGAAGGAGGTTCGACGGCTCATGAATAGCCTAATATCATAACACAATATCAGCAAGTCGGACTAAGCCATAGTCCCCAATCACAATCGACCCCGCACTCACATGAGAGTACGTGTCTCGCCGCTATACAGCGTCACAAAGTGGTATACCGGGGTTTCGAACCCGCTGGTCATCACCCACATCTATTACTCACCTCAATATGGCGCGACGACTACTCCGCAATGCCCTTGCCACGAGAATCAAGCTCCGCACGCGTAGAATCTGATCAAATACAGTAGAAACACAACAATTTAGGCCAATGGGACGACACCCAATCAATATAACTCAATTTACATCAAAATTCCCAAAGTTGTCAAAACCCGACTTTCGGTACGCTTGTCAAAAAATTACAAAAGTCACATATTCGGAACCCTCATCTCGATACGAGTCTAGGCATATAAAATTTACCAAAATCGGACTCCATTTGCCCACTCAAATCGGTGTTTTTCTTCAATTTAGGCCTAGGGCTCAAACCCACCTTTAATCTCCCATTTACAGAAATTTAACCAATGATTTCATGTTAAAATGATGTAATTAAGCCACAAAGCTTACCTCCAACGAAACCCCGATGATTTCCCAGCAATCTCCCATCAATTTCTTCTCTTGGAACTCAAAAATGGAGGTTTTGGGTATTAAACCCGCGACTGGTTCTGTTCTGAACTTAACTTCACTGCCAGCCTATTTTCTTCATCGCGTTCGCGACGCCTCTCACGCGAACGCGATGCCTTTTTCCTCTTCCTCATCGCGAACGCGGCACGCCTTCACGCGTCCGCGAAGGTCAACTTCCCAGCTCCGGATTTTTACTCTACGCGAACGCGTAGTCTCCCACGCGAACGCGTGGCCTCGCCAAATCCTTCTTCGCGAACGCGGCCTAGACCCACGCGAACGCGATGCGTCCCAGTCTTTCTAATACGCGAACGCGATACCTCCCTCGCGAACGCGAAGTATGCTGGACATGGCCTACGCGAACGCGGGCCTTGCCCTCGCGAACGCGAAGGCCAAAACACTGCCCAGTGATCTGCAGATTACAGCAGGTCACTTCTTGCTTCCAAATGCCGGATGATGGTCCGGATTCACCCCGAGGCCCCCGGGACCCCAACGAAAACCACCAACATACCCCAAAACACGATACAAACTTGTTCCAATCATAAAAACACCATCCTAAACATCAAAATCACCAATTACACACGGATTCAAGCCTAAGTTTCTTCAAAACTTCCGAATTACACAATCAATCAAAAACCCGACTAAACGACGTCCGAATGACCTGAAATTTTGCAGGCACATCCAAAATCACCTAACGGAGCTACCGCAACTGTCGGAATTCCATTCCGACCCCCGGATCAAAATCTCACCTACCGTTCGGATTTCGCCAAAATTCAACCTTAGCCAATTCAAGCCTATTTCTACACCGAACCTCCAAATTCAATTCCGATTGCTCCCCTAAGTCACAAATCACCTCCCGGAACTAACCGAATCATCAGAATCTGATTCCGAGCCCTCTAGCTAAATAGTCAACTCCGGGTTGACTTTCCTTATTCAAGTTTCCTTCAAAAAGGCTATATGCCTCATTTTCAATCCAAATCACTCCTAAATCACCCGATAGACTCTAACACTGATATAAAAGCATGAAACATGAAATTACAATATAACGGGGTGGTAATTCTCGTGACGACGGGGCGGGTCGGCACGATTTCTATATGAAATGCATAAGTGTAGAACTATGGACATGATTTCTATATGACATGCATAAGTAAAGAACTAAGCAGTATTTCTACATGAAATGTATAGATAAAGTGCACAATTAGATTTGCAGGAATAAATGCCTAAGAACATGATGTCTGCCCACATGCATACATGAGTGACTCTCTAGTTTTTACTAAATACCCCATAAGTTATTACAAATTATTACAACCCGAATGAATCAAGAAAAGTAAAATTACATAAAAATTAAAGATTCCAACAAAGGAGAGCCTATTCAGACCCCATGCCCGAAATATGAAATAAACCAACTTTCAAAGATCAAATTTCCAAAGCCTTTCTCTTGTTTAGGATGTGCAAAGTTCCCAAGAGCCTCAAGTGGACTCCGGACAGTGCTTACACCCCAAATACATTGCAGGATTAGACTATACTGCAATATGGAAGGTCCAGCCCACAAATGTCCAAGTTCAGAGGGAACTCAAGGTCCCAAGGCAAGGCTCATAGGAGGGGGAAGAACTTAGAGTCTAAGAATAAGTGTAAGTGCAATAGATGAGGGATTAGAGAAGGCCATGGCAGGAGGCTGGTGGTCATGCCCAATAATTGGGATGCTGGCACATCCTGACCAGCCTATTAGCCAAATCTTAGGAGTTAGGATCCATTGAAGATCAAGTTCAGACCTGAGCAGTAATTTGGATACTGCCAGGACAAAAACTTTAACTCAGACACATAGAGGGGAATATGGGGTAGGGGGAATTCACAACAAACAGCAGATGCAAAGAGAAGAACATGCACAGTCAATATTGAACATAAACAACAAAGTAAACAAGAATGCTAAAACTATAAAGTACACACATAGGGGTGAAGCTGAAAGTTAAATTAGAACGTAACAGTTTCAGGGAAACAAATAAGTAAAACTGTCACGACCCGAATTACCAAGTTGCAAGCAAACAGTTCAAAAGATCTCAGAAGAGAGCAGAATGTTGCAAGAGTATTCAAATTGCAAGTGAATAATGTGTGCTCGAGTATTGTACTCAAAGAAGTACTGAATTGTAAGTGTGTGAGTAATGTAAGTTGAAGGTGTTGAACTGAAGGTTCAAGGTTCTAGTATTTTTAAGCGCAGAAGGGTCGTACCCCTTTTATAGTGCAAAAAAACAAGTAAGAAAAGGTAAGAAAATAGTTCTTGCAATCAATAACATAAAGTCTCCCTTTAGTTAAGGGATTCTGATTTCAAACGGATAGAAGACAATAAAGTAAATAATTTGATTATAATATTTTCCAAAGTAACACAAGAAGGGTAAATACACAGGAGTTATTTAAGGCAAAATTTTAGTGGTACACATTTTGTGAAAAAATAAGGAAAGGGAATCAGACAGACGGTCTAGTAAAGATAAAAGTTGCAGGCTTTGTTCGAATGAACCAAGTTAGGAAAAGTGAGGAAAGGGTTTTACTTAAGGAAAATCAATAACGAATTAGTCAAGACTTATTAAAAGGATTTCGAAATCAATCATTACCATTAAAAACCCTTTTGCAAGAAGAAATTCTCATATATAAAGTACACAGATAAACAAGAAGGAGTTGTCATGCTAATTAGAAAAGATAGGCATAGAAAGGCTTAGAATCATAAGCAAAGAGTTTCAAATTTAGCTCATATTACTTAGAATAGGTCTTACAGTCCGGGGTTCCAAAGTAGAACCCTAAACAAACCTGCCAAAGAAACCCCCAAATCCTAGGGTTTCAAATCAAATCAGATATGCTTATCAAAACTCGGACAAAGTCCAGTAATGCAAAAAAAATTATGAAACTCAGCAGGAAACACATACAATAGAAATCATGTAGGAAAATATAATAGAGATAATCATGCGAGCATGGTCTAAAGGCACAGTAAGAATACAGATGTATGCATATTAGAAAGAAAAGCAGAAAAACAACACATGCATGGTATAAAAGAAACACACGAGCATAATATATGGAAACACACATAAAGAAAAGAACCAGGAAGAGTCAAAAGATGTTTTGAAAAGCTTTCAGAAACCCTAAATCTAAAATAAACAATTTTCAAAGAAAGGATTGGGGAAAAATCACCTTAGATGGCAAGAAAAACATATATATCATATAGATCTAGACAAACAACGATGAAAGAACCTTGAATGTCTTAGGGTTTTGGAAAACCTTAGAGATAAGAAGGCTTAGAAACAGGTCCGATCTCAAGTCAGAGGGGTCAAGAATCAGGCTTCAAGAGCTTGAATACACTAGATCATGGCCGGAGAGGCCATAGAATCACAGATTTGAGGAGACCTAAAAAGCGAACCATGGAAGTCAGCCTTCAAAACCTTGAACACTCAAGGTTTAATAGTGAGGGTGAGTGGGTATAGGCTATCCACGACCAGGACTGCCATGGATTCCGGTGGAGAAAGGGTTCGAAATAGTTAGTGTTCTGAAGAACATTCGAGAGAATTTAGGAGTGGAGATTCTTAAGGGCGGCGGACTAGACGAAATGGCTTGGTTTTGGGGGTGATTGTACATTAAAAGAAAAAAGGGAATGGGGACCGTTGATTTGGGAGATCAACGGTTGGATTAATAATAAAAACCGGGCGGGTTAATAAATTGAATTAAGGGGTTCGGTAAAATAGAATTGGGCCAGTCCAAATGGGGTTGGGATTGGGTCAATTTGAAGGCTAAAATTGAAATTTAAATAGGCTATAATTGCAAAGAAATGAGGCTAAATGTTAAATAACCACTTTTTCTTTTTTATTTATAAAAAAAGTAAAGGTGATTTAAAAGCAAATTAAAAGTACTGAGCTAGTAAATAATATATAAGTATTAATTTAAAAATACTGGAACCAATTTTATAACTATAAAATGCTATTAATCTTAAAATTAGATACAATTGCAATTATATGCAATTTAGCTCTAAAAATACCAGATAAATTTGTACAAAGATATAAAAATTACCTCAATTATATTTTTGTATAAATATAAGAATAAAATAAATTATTCACCAAAATTGATAGTTTTGGGAATAATTAATGATTTTATACTGCTAAAAATGGACAATAAATTGATTTTAAAAATCTTTAAAAATTATAAAAAATACCAAAATCCTTGGGCATGCTTATATATGCATATACATATTATTTTGAAAGTTTTTTTTGTATAAAATACATAGAAAAAAATATGGTAGCAACACCCATACTCTCAGCTTGGGTTTTGGATGACTCGGGAGCGTTTCAACGTCTATTGTGGAAGCTAGCATTGAAGAATTTCATAAGTTTGGGTTGAAGTGAATTTCAAAGTAATCAATGTCCGTTTGGGATTTTGAGTCTGAGAATAGCTCTGTATGGTAATTCTGGTGTTAGGAGCGCGTTCGGAGTGGATTTGGAGGTCTGTAGGTCATTTTCGAGTCATTTGGCTAAAGTTAGAAATTTGAAGGTTTTTGAGAAGTTTGGCCAAAAGTGGACTTTTTGACATCGGGGTCGGATTTCGATTCCGGAAGTTGGAATAGGTCCATAATGTCAAATATAACTTGTGTGCAAAATTTGAGGTCAATCGGATATGATTTGATAGGTTTCAGCATCAGATGTAGAAGTTTGAATTCTTAAAGTTCATAAGGCTCGAGTTCGGTGTGATTCATGATTTTGACATCGTTTGATGTGATTTGAGGCCTCTAGCACGTCCGCATTATGTTTTGGGACTTTTGATATGATTGGACGGGATCCCAGGGGCCTCGAGTGAAATCCGGGTGGTTAACGGATCAAAAATGAAATATAAGGAATGGCTTAATTGCACCAGTTCTGGTGTAATCGCACATGCGCAAGTTCGACCGCATGTGAGTTATCGCAGAAGTGAGGTAATAGTCGGAGCCAGGCCGGTGGGGATCGCAGATGTGAAATTATGTGTGCATCTGCGATGGCACATGTGCGATACCAATAACTGTAGAAGCGACAAAGATCGCATGTGCGGAAAGAGAGGCCGCATAAGCGGTAACGCGGCTGTGACTGGCTGACCGCAGGTGCGAATGGTTAGGCTGGGCAATCTGATTTTTTAAAATGGGGGTTTGGCTTATTTTAACCCCATTTTCTCCATGGGAGTCGATATTTGGGCGATTTTGGAGCTCCATCCCCATCATGCATGAGGTAATGGGTTTATACTAGTAGTTTAATCATGATTGTATATGGATTTGAGCATGAAATAGATAGAAAATTTGGGGTTTGAGGGAAGACCTAGAAAATTATTGTTAATGGAATTTAACCACGATTTTGGGTATAGAATTAAGAGAAAATCATATATTTGAGTTCATGAGGCTATGGGTAAATTTTATCTTTGAAAATTTTCGAAATTCGGGCACGTGGGCCCGAGGGCATTTTTGTCAACTTTTCGATCGGGGTTAGAAATTGTTATAAATTGGATTATAATGAGTACCTTAGCATATATTAATGTGTTTATATAATTATTGGCTAGTTTTGGAGCGTTGTGCATTGATTCGAGTCTTCGGGCTATTTGCGTGGGCTACATGCGCACGAGATGACGAGAGTCCGTGTGTATCTACTATTATGCATATGTCCGGGTAGTCTAGGACCCAAAAGCATCCTTTACTTGTAATACTTGTAACTTTATTGTTAGTTTAAATTGCTTATATCTTATTGAAGTGGAAAATGACTTTCAAAAAGAGTTAAACTTTATTTTCTTCGACTTGTAAAAAAGAAATTGACGCCTCCTTGAATAATTGTTTCCCTAATGAAGTCTTGATTGACTGTTTGAAAGTGTGTTTCTATGTGTACTTGCGTCGCGTGTATTATTCGTGAGCGGGGTGATTCTTTATTTATATTTCACCGCGCCGCATTTATGATTCGCGAGCGGGATAATAGATGCATCTATGGTTCGCGTCATTCGACCCTCTGGCAATTGACAGTTTAAATATTGTTGGATCGGGTCGTACATCCTCGGGATGATTTGCGCATGCTTGTATTGCTTGCCTTGAATTTCCTATAAAAGAAAGAATCGTTTAATTGCTTCATTCTATTGAGTTACAATCATGTTTATAAAAATCCTCGATTTATGATATTATTGGTGTATCATTATTGGATCATTGGTAAGTGTCAAAGTCGCATCTCATCTCTACTTTTTCGAGATTAGGCGGGATACTTATTGAGTACACGTTATTTTCGTACTCATGCTACACTTGTTGTGCATTTTGTTTTACATGCACATGTATTTCAATTGGCCCATTGAGCGTAGCATTGGTCGGACTTGCCTAGCATTGTATTGGGCACCATCATGACCGGGATTGGGGTCGTGACACAGAGTCTCTTTTAGAGTACTGTATTTTATTTTCTGTACTGTTCAATTTATATTCTGGACGGTTATTATTCTATATTATTTCCTAGAAATTGCTCATGCACTTATGACACCGGGTTCTGGGATAGTATGGGGTATTTTGGATTGAATTCTCGATAAGCATTATTAAATTGAACTGAGTATCTTTCATTAGTAAAAATTGAATAAGAAATAGAGTTTTCGAAATTGTTTAAATGAGAATTTAATTAAGTATTGCCTGACAGTGTGTCCGGCGTCATCACGATCCTTTGTGGATTTTGGATTGTGACAATATGGTATTAGAGCACTAGGTTCCCTTTAGGTCTCACGAGTCATGAGCAAGTCTAGTAGAGTTTTGCAAATCGGTGCGGAGACATATGTACTTATCTTTGAGAGGTTACAGAATTGTGCTGTTAAGAGCACTTCCCTTCTTGATTTTCTCATCGTGCAATTTGATCACTTTGAGGCTTATACCTTCATTTCCTTTCCATTCAATCTTATGCAACGCGAAGTGCTGGTTACAAATTGGGAAGTGAGTAATGATAATGATACTACGGATGTAGTGCAGGATGTTTCTCCTGCGTGGTTGGTTGGGCTATTGTCGTCGCCTTGCGGAAGGTTATTCTGTTGTTTCAGCTCACTAGATGTACTTCTGAGAGCTTTGAGGTTATGCATAGCTTGCTATGATGCTTATGAGTGATTATTCCGCAATATTGATATGATGGTAGGATATTTGCCTACGTGTTGGGGGTAGTGAATGACTTGAAGGGAGGTTTACTCGGTACATGATTTAGAGATTAAGTATTTTACTTTTGAGGGGGGAAAGGAAATCGGACTAAGAATTTTCATATTTGGGTGGATGGAGTAACTAGACATGGTAATTGCGAGCGTGGTGGAGTTTTCTTGTATAATGAGGTGTCATTGTCCTCGATTGAATATGTTAAGTTTGCCAGTGTTATAATTCTACAATTCGCCTTTGGGGCAGGATATTGTGAGATAATATTGAAGAAGAGCTTGTTTGAGATCACGGGGTGCGGTAGTTCAGGATTGAAATGATGTTTCAAATATCGAGGGCTCGAGAAAGATGATATTCAGAAAGGTTTAAAAGTGAGTAGCGGTCTGTTGGTTCAAATGCTACAAAGATAGATTTTGATCTAAGGCATTAGCTGAGAAGCAAAAGATGAAGAAAGGCGTGTGGGTAGTGTCATGCGGGGGTTAAACCTCCAGAAGGTTTGGTGTGTGAAGTGTAGGCGAAGTAGTTTCTTAAAAAAGTGAGTATGCCCAATGTGGGAGAGCGGCAAAGCAGTACGTGGATTTAGTGGCAGAATAACTATACCATCGAGGAAAGTTTGGAGTAATTTGGGAATTTTAGTGGACGGTGACTGGTTATATGGACTTAATTTGAAATATCAGCTATTATATGGCAGGAGATTTGACACAACATAAAGGAGTTGCCGACATGAAGAAGGAAACAACATGACCTTGGATTTGGAGGTATCGTTGCACATTTAGTTGATGCCCCTAAGAAGTGAATGAACTGGTACAGTTGGTGGAGGAGCATGGGCCCATAATGGGTTATGTATCATTCTTTGACCAGTCTACGTGTTATAACATGTCATCTTTCAATCACTTCAATATATATAAACTCATTTTTCCAGAACACCGACTATCCATTAAGAAGTCGAATACGTGAATATTACTAAACATTTAGAGTACCATAAAGAGTTTTACAGAAAGATTTAGGGGAATTTGGCAGGTTGGTTGTGCTAGATCATGTCAACAATGAAGAAAGAATCTTATTGGGTTGTAGAGTTGTGCAATGATAGCTTCAAGCTAAGTGAGAGAGTCCCGCCGCCTATGATTGGGTTGCATTGTCAACTACTTTCGAGGGTTCTGGTTATTAGCATATTGATAGGTTATTTCAGCTAAGGGAAAAGAACATAAGTGTCAATTTGAGCAAATGAATTGTTAAAGGTGTGCTATGGTTGGCCTTATTGGTTCATGCTCAGACTTAGGGAAGGATCTAGAATTTATGCCTTGTAATGCGGGTTTCAAGGAAGGGAGCAAAGAGGGGCAGCTGTGAGCACATGATTTTTGCCCTAAGCAAATTATTCCCAAATATATGCAAAATGATTTTTGAATTTTTGTGGCAATTTGTTGATAATTATGTGCATAATAATAATTCATAAAATAGGTAGAAATACCAGGATTTTATGATTTTTGGGAAACAAATCAAAGAAAATCAAGATATACATCTATTTGTTTTTAATTGGAAAATACCAAAAAATAGAAATTAATTACTCTTTAATTTTAGTAAAAATCAGAAAAAATTAAAGGGAAAAAGGGAAATACAAGGAAAATAGAGAAGAAAATACAAGAGTAAAATACAAAAATATAGAAAATAAATAAATACAAAAAATACAAAAAAATACAAAGAAAAGTATAATGCAAAAAATAATAATACAATACAAAATACAATGGGGTAAGACCCCTCTATTTATAGGAAAAATATGACTTAGTCACAAAGTAAAACTCTCCACAAGATACACATTCTCTCTAAATAGAATTCTATTCATAACACTCCCCCTTGAATGTCTATTCAATGATAATGTGCCTCGTTAAAACCTTAATTAAAATAAAACCCAGTGGGAAAAAAATTCTAGAGAAGGAAAAAGAGTACACATATCTACAATACGCCTTTTGGTTGCCTCGTTAAAAACCTTGCAAGGAAAACCCAGTGGGACAAAACCTTGTAAGGGAAAAAGAGTGCAACGCGCATTAACTCCCCCGATGAGAGCATCAATTCACATCCTTAGCCCTTCGCATCCCAATATTGTACACTAGCTTCTTGAAGGTTGACGTCGACAAAGTTTTTATATCAGTTTCAATGTATTTTTATAATGACATAACATAGAAATCTCTTCATTCATATATTCAGGTACCTGAATCTCTCATGAGATATTATGAAGTGTTATGTCATGTGATCTTCTAGATCACTTGCCTCCTTTATTATGATCATTTTGATCATTTGCTCACCTTCTTTATCAAGAAGTTTATTTGAAACCGATTGTCTATACGCTTTAAGCTTACCATAGACTTTGTCCTTCTAGGACTTAATATGAGCATTTGCAATGAGAATATAGTTACTTTATTTGGGTCAACAAATGCGTCTCGCATGCTTTGCAATAAATTGCACATGAATTATCCTTTTATGAACTTCAAGTTCATATTATTTTATTCGAGGCTCTCGACATATAAATGATAATTTATTCCATGTAACTTTTCTCAAATGTTTATCATGTCTCACCCTCATGTTAGAAAAACTAACTTGTTTCCTCAATTTTGAGAACTCATCTTTGTGCGTTATGGTGTTAATCAAAATATACACCGCACATCAATAATAATAAGATGAAATTATTTGGTTCCTCACCCCTGAACCACTTGTGAGGGGAGAAAATAATATACTTTCGTATATAATGTATATCAAACTGATATATATAACTTTGTTCTCATAAGCAATAATTTAACTATTAAGTGGAGGCACTTAATAAATTATTATGTTAAACCAACTGTGATGTAGACCAACTTATCAAGATGAACTTCTTGAATAGAAAATCTGGAAATTATGCTCTAAATCAAATTATTGAGCAAGTTACCACCGGCCAGGTTGCGGGTAAATAATAATTACACTTGTAACCATCTCATAGATGCATCTTATGTGGTATACATGGCAGATGAATGGGCCCATATTCACCTTTGATATTTCCAGCATTCATGAGATTCAATCCCAATTTTAGTTGGTCAATTAATTAATGAGAACAAGCAATGTAAGAGAATTCGTAAAGAACTTTCTAGTTCTTTAATATTTACCCATGTGAATTCTCTATTATTTTTGCACATCATACTTAAATTGATATGGAAAAACCAATTATGCCAACTGGATAAATTATCAATATTGATAAATTTCATATTTACACCATGATGTGTGCAATTATGAATAAACTCCAAGTTTATTATGATATAGGTTATAAAATATCCACTTCATTGTGGTATTGTAACGACCCGGCCCGTCGTTACGGTAATTACCACCCCGTTACCTTGCATTTAGGTGTTGTATGCTTTTATATCAGTGTTAGAACCTATCGGGTGAGTTAGGAGTGAATTGAATTGAAAATGAAGCAAATAGCATGTTTGAAGGAAGTTCGAATATGGAAAGTCAACCTAGAGTTGACTATTGAGTTAGAGTGCTCGGAATCGGATTCTGATGAGTCGACTAGTTTCGGGGGATCATTTATGACTTAGGAGAGCAATCGGAAGTGAATTTGGAGGCCCGGTGTAGTTTTAGGCTTGAATTGGCTAAGGTTGAATTTTGGCGAAATCCGAACGGTAGGTGAGATTTCGACCCGAGAGTCGGAATGGAATTCCGACAGTTGCAGTAGTTCCGTTAGGTGATTTTAGATATGCATGCAAATTTTCAAGTCATTCGGACATCGTTTGGTCGGGTTTTTGATCGAATGTGAATTTTTGAAATTAAAGTTAAACTTAAGCTTGAATTTGTTGAAAAAGGACGATTTTGATGTTAACGATAGAGTTTTGATGATTGGAACAAGTTTGAATGATGTTATAAGAGGTGTTAGTACTTTTGGTTGAGGTCCCGGAGGCTTCGGGGTAAATTCGGATGCCCAACGGGTCATTTTTTGGAAGATTTTTGCCGTTTTGAGCATAAATGTAATGATCCAAAGGTCTATTTTTAGTTCTAGAGATCCAAATTTGATTTCGAGACTTTGAGAATTTAAATAATGAATTATAGGACTGATCCGGAAATTTTGGTTTAATTTCATCAAGTCGCGATTGGGTTTTTGAGGCGAAACATGAGTTAATTGTTTAACGAGCAAAATTGATGTTGCACTTAGCAAATGAGATCCAAATTCAGTTTTGTTTGAACCACTGGATCCGTATCAAAATTACGGAGTCATAGGAAAAAGAATCGTCGAATTCCGAGTTCGTATGATTGAGTTATAGCATTTTTAGTGAAATAAAAAGCTGCTGCAATTTTTCTGGGGCAAATCTGGTATTTTCGCTTCTGCGATGAACAGTACCCGCAGAAGCGGGTGAACAGTGATTTTCCGCTTCTGCGATGAACAGTACCGCAGAAGCGATGAACAGTGATTTTCCGCTTCTGCGATGAACAGTAACCGCAGATGCGAAAATCGCTGGACATTTAATTTGGGGCATCCGAGATGTTTTCTTCATTTTTGGAGCTATGGAGCTCGGATTGAAGCGATTTTCGAAGCGATTTTCACCATATGGATGGGGGTAAGTGTTCTATATCCAAAAGTGATTATATTTAATGATTCCATGGTTATTTTCATCAAGTATTAGTGAATCAAATGGAAGAAATCGGAGAAATTTATAAACTTTTCAAAAACGAAAATTTAGGATTTGAAGGGTCATTTGTGGTCCGATTTGGGAGTTCTTGGTATGTACGGACTCGTGGAGAGACGAGGATTCCGAAAATATAAATTTCGTAATTTTTCAGAATGTGGGCCCGGGGCTCGGGTTTTGCCAAATTTCGTGATTTTTGATATTTTTCGAGTTCTTTCGATTGGGTTATGTTCCATTAGCCTATTTTGATATATTTGTACTGATTTTGACTAGTTTTGACGTGCGTGGATGCCGGTTCGAGGAACTAAGGCGTCGCGGGCATGAGATTTCGCCGGTTTGAGGTGGGTAATACTTGTAAATGATGTTCTGAGGGTTAGTTAACCCCGGACTTGCACATCTTAGTGCTGTGTTGAGGTGACTTGCACGCCGGATAACGGGCGTGGGGTAGAGCACCATTGGGGATTGTGACTTGGTTCGCCCCGCGTAATAATAATAATCACTTAATTGTTGAAATGAATCGGACTAATTATCATGTTTGGGCTTCATGCTGATTATTTGAATCCTTTAGGGATTGGTATCATTGTCTTGATAACACTGTGCATATTTTTATCTAAATTTAAGGTTTTAAATGGTATTTTTGCTATTCAGCATCTTTTAAGGTTATGAAAAACTTGAACAAGGTCTTAATGACATTTTTAAAGATGTGAGCTAATATGATATTGTTGCCCGTGGGGCTTTCTTGATTATTTGTTAGACTGATTGGGGCCGAGGGCCATATGTTAGGGCATGACATTTCATGTGAGCATATGCATACACATGCATGGATCGGACTGCACGCCGCAGTGGTATACGGATCGGGCTGCGCGCCGCAGCATGTGTGATATTAATATTGTGCTTGGGCTGTAGGAGCCCCTCCGGAGTCTGAACCCCCACAGTGAGCACGGGTACCCAAAAGGATCGGGCTACACGCCGTAGCGGTCATATGCATTTCATGGCATACATACATTGGTTTACGTGTACTACGTGGCATAACATTTTAGCACTCATACTTTACTCGCACATGTGCATTTGTTGCTTTATTGACCAGATCTCCTGGTGGAAAATTGTTAAGGAGTGCTCAGCCCGAGGGGTTGATTTGAGTGCGGACTTGCACTGCTTGAGATTCTCCCGGGTATTGGTATGTTATAATGAAAGAAAGTAGCTAAAAATTGAGATTTCTAAATAATCTACTCACATATGTTGAAAAGGAATAAAATGATAGTGTTTTGGAAGTTTTATGATAGTTCTGTATTGTGTAGCAAGAGATAGTGCCTTGTGTGGTTTTCTTCCCTTCAACATTATTTACTTTTATTACCGCCGAGTTGGAAGTACTCACACCCGACTCCCTGCACCTTGTGTGCAGATCCAGGTACATTACAGCAGAGCTGATTCCATTGCGGCTCGGGAGTGCTTTTGGACAGTCGAGGTAGCTGCCAGCGTTCGCAGGACCTGATTCTCCAGTTTGTCTATATTTTGTTCTGATCATCCCACACTTGTGCACAGTTATATTCACTATTTACACTTGTATATTCCGTAGAGGCTCATGACTCTTGACCCTTCGGTCTATGGGAGTTGCACTATGTTGGGACTTGGTTCCCCTGTTTTTAATATATCTATCACTGTTATGCTTAAATTGGATAAAGTGAGCTTGTGGCTCCGTGATTATTGTTGATTGGTCGGGCTGGCCTAGCGGTGTGCTGGGCGCCATCACGACCGGATTTGGGGTCGTGACAAGTTGGTATCAGAGCCTAGGTTTACTAGGCCTCATGAGTCTTGAGCCGGTTAGTAGAGTCTTGTGGATCGGTACGGGGACGCCCGTACTTATCCTCGGGAGGCTGCGAACCTTTAGGAAACACTTCACATTTCTTGGAATTCTTATCGTGCGCACTTGATTCAGCTTGAGATATAATTTTTGAAATTCCTTCCACACGTCTGTGTACGCATCGAGCGCTCAGTAATATAATTGACTTATGGCTTGCAATTCCTTCAAACTCAGGAAGACTAAAATAATTATGCTATGTGTATCCTGGTGGAAGGTATTGTGTTGAAATGCTAAATTGAGGCGAGATAGGTGGATTGGTTCTCATGTGTAATTGAAAGGTAATTGATATGTGTTATGATTCGAGCAGGTACAACGCATGTTCATGTACCAATATGATAATATGATTTGAGTAGTATTGAGACTAATGTTGTCGATATGCATTGTGATGTCTCGTCGAGTTGTGAATGTATTGCTAGGATGGTTTTGGTGATTCTCTGGCAGGTGGATAGGCCAATTTACAAAGGGAACTCTGCCGAAATTTTTGGAAAATTCGGGACTTAGAAAAGATTTTGTCACCTAAAGAGGGGGCGTAACTGTTGTGTGTGAATGAATGCAAGAATTGAAAAAGAGTTAATGTTTCTGATGATTCGAATCTTCGCCGAAGCTTGTAAATGACTTGAGTTTAATCTAACTAGAACTTTGTGGCATCATTTGAGTAAGAATGCTATGAGTAGCTAGAAGTGCCTTGATGTATGGCTCCGAGCCAAGTTGGGGAGGTTGCTACTGATTAACTGATTGCACTATTATGTGCTATGTTGATTCTGTCTCTAAGTATGTTGGAGAAAATTCTAATAAAGGTTATAGTGCTTCGTAGATGTGAAGAAATACTAGGATGTTGTGAACTTATGTTGGTAAAGAATGTTCGGTGTATAGAAAAGAAAGATAGCTAATTGTATCTGTATGTAATCATGTTCTGCGGTGTCAGAGATCTAGCAAAGCACGAGTGGTTCTGTGCAATAAGACAGTTGAATTATAACTGAATAAGGGTGAATGACGCCCGAGAATGGTTTGCAATGTTCAAGATTTTTTGTTTGCTTGTAACAGTCAGGTGCCTTAAGATTGTGTATGTAGCTAAAGATGGCGGTTTCGTTAGAAAAGATCAAGGCTTGTGTTATATCATGTGAATGATGGGATTCTACGTATCCGTATTGGGAAGTTCATCCAAAATAAAGTGTGGTAGAATGTGGTACTTCTGGGAACACTGAGAGAGTATTCAGTGGCCTATGGGTCTTAGACCGTGTGGCCTTGTGTACGAGTCTTGCGTGGTAACAAGGGTTGAGGCATTGTCGTACTACAGTAAAGACTGATATGAAATTAGAGATGAATCAGAAAGGAAACTGGGTAAATGGAACAACTTGTTAATAAACCAGAATGGTATAAAAAGGAGTACGATTGAATTCCTGGTATGTGTTTGAAGTAATGAGTCTTGCAGACATTGCAGCAAAGCTCTTGAGTGCTGGCAGTTGTGTAACTTGATATGGGTATAAGGACTCAGTCCTGGCAGTTAAACTTATGCAACGAATGGGAAGAAATAGTTTGTGATGTGTTTTATCATGGTTTGAAGATGAGTATGTTCCTGTCGGTATGCGAAGCGTGGAATGTGTAATGAGTTTTATTCTATATGGGATCACGAAAGTCCTTGACTAGTTGAGTGCGCCGATGTTGAGGCGGAGGAAAGGGATATGAATTTCCATGTTGTCTTAGTGTGATATGGTATACACGATGTGTTATGGAAAGTTGAAAATGGCATATTCAAGGTTTTGAGATCAGTTCATAATATATGTGAAGTCAATGAAATTATTGAGCAGCGCGGACAGCTGCAGGTGATTTAAGAATCGATCTTTCTGATGATTTAAGAAATGGTACTGCTATTCTAGTAATTTGGTAGGGAATATGGTCCAAAAGGACAAGGTAATGTAAACTGATAATATCTAAAGATATGGTGGTATTCTCTTGTTGGATCGACTGTAATAATTGAGTCGTTGATGGCCTAGTGAAATTCTTAAATGGTTTTCGTAGTACGAATGGGCGCTTGATGTGCGTTATGTATTCGTACGGTGGAGTGTGGAACCAGGATAGTGATTCATGTGTTATATATGTGTTGGAGACTGGAAGTTCTCGTAATCCGCCTATGCAGTGGTTGTATATCGCGTGTATCGGCACCGTTTTGTGATTATTGGAAATCGGAAGCCCTAGTGGCTCTCTCTTAGCTTGATATGATGAATTTGGGTTATGATACCTTATTTCGGACTGGTTGACATAAGTCAGGTCGTCTAGACTAATGTGGTATGGACTATGTCGGAAAATGGCACAAATTGCGTAGCAGAGTGCGTCAGATCATGCTCCAGCAGGGTAGATGTACCCTAGGGCCAGAGGACGGTTGGTAGGTATTGCTTTGTCAGTTGGGCCTTCGTGGCGGATGTCAGTGTAGAGGTATTTACCATTGATTTAGTTCCGGTATTGAGGAACTTTGTCGGATGCGTTTCATGTGGCCGAGCTTGAGGCTATATATGTGTTTGTTGCAATGAGAAACTTGACACGATGTGCATTCCCTTTTGCTAGATTATGTATGGATCGGGTGGCACGCCGCCACAAGTATGGTATCTGGATCGGGTGGCACGCCGCCACAGGTATGTTATTGGAATGGGTTGCGCGCCGCAACAGTGTGATGTGGAAAATATAGTTTCCTATATCTTACCTTGTATACAATAGTTCCTAGCTTCCGAGGAATAGTCCGTATTGGTATCGCTCGGGGAATAGCACATCGGTTGTGTCTTTTCAGGATTTGATAGCGTATATTTATCGTATCACCGCGGGTGAGGTTGATTGCTTGGGTTCAAGACCTAGATCTGTGCATGGCAAGTTTGGCTAACCGTTTAGAGCTTGGTGACTCGAGGTGCTTCATGAGTAATAATGTTGGGATAGAATCACGAATCGTGGCAAGGCCACGTGATGTTATGACCTCTCGAGGAGGATTCGGGTACTCTATTTCTATAATGCGAGACGCGATCTCAGTTCTATATTATGATGGCACAGAGGGATTGAATTGCAGCTCTTTTGTTGGAGACAGTTGTCATGATTTGAGCTGTCATGATTCGAGTGTGTGCAGACGTTTCTATTGGAGCCTATGTTGTGCTCGTCGTGGCTTAGGCCGGTGTTTGAGATGTCATATCACCAGTGCGGTGTGTTATAATCGAAATGATCGTTGGAGCCAATAATGAGTGTGAGTATATGTGATCTCAGCTTGTTAGAAAGGTAATATCGAGGTTGGGCTCCGGAGCATATTGTGGTATCGGTTTTAAAAGGGAAATGGATTTACGAATGGTTGACCTGAGAGATGGATTCGATATATCGTGTGTTCGGTTGCCATGGGCAGTATATGAAGGTGTTGGAATAAGACTCTATCTAATGAAAGAGGTTTTCAGCTAGTATTTGGCTATTGTGGCCAGTTGTTGTGATTAGAGACTATCGTCTCGAGCGATTCGGTTGTTTGATACATCATATGATCTCACCCGGAGTAGTGAATATGGGTTATTGCAGTGGATTCGAGTGTATCCTGAGTATAGGCATGGGATTAGCATTTGGCATATGATTTCAGAAAGTGCAATGTGATTTATGGTTCAGATGGTCTGTGGAATTTCAGCTATATGGTGTTTTCGGACTTATGTGAGATAGGGTGACGCATGATCGCCCGAATATATGCTTGGTAAGGTCATTCAACTATTGAGTTGCTTCTAGTACAACTCTGGGTCCGCTCGAGGACGAGCGTTTGTTTAAGTTGGGGAGAATGTAACGACCCGGCCCGTCGTTACGGTAATTACCACCCCGTTACCTTGCATTTAGGTGTTGTATGCTTTTATATCAGTGTTAGAACCTATCGGGTGAGTTAGGAGTGAATTGAATTGAAAATGAAGCAAATAGCATGTTTGAAGGAAGTTCGAATATGGAAAGTCAACCTAGAGTTGACTATTGAGTTAGAGTGCTCGGAATCGGATTCTGATGAGTCGACTAGTTTCGGGGGATCATTTATGACTTAGGAGAGCAATCGGAAGTGAATTTGGAGGCCCGGTGTAGTTTTAGGCTTGAATTGGCTAAGGTTGAATTTTGGCGAAATCCGAACGGTAGGTGAGATTTCGACCCGAGAGTCGGAATGGAATTCCGACAGTTGCAGTAGTTCCGTTAGGTGATTTTAGATATGCATGCAAATTTTCAAGTCATTCGGACATCGTTTGGTCGGGTTTTTGATCGAATGTGAATTTTTGAAATTAAAGTTAAACTTAAGCTTGAATTTGTTGAAAAAGGACGATTTTGATGTTAACGATAGAGTTTTGATGATTGGAACAAGTTTGAATGATGTTATAAGAGGTGTTAGTACTTTTGGTTGAGGTCCCGAGGCTTCGGGGTAAATTCGGATGCCCAACGGGTCATTTTTTGGAAGATTTTTGCCGTTTTGAGCATAAATGTAATGATCCAAAGGTCTATTTTTAGTTCTAGAGATCCAAATTTGATTTCGAGACTTTGAGAATTTAAATAATGAATTATAGGACTGATCCGGAAATTTTGGTTTAATTTCATCAAGTCGCGATTGGGTTTTCGAGGCGAAACATGAGTTAATTGTTTAACGAGCAAAATTGATGTTGCACTTAGCAAATGAGATCCAAATTCAGTTTTGTTTGAACCACTGGATCCGTATCAAAATTACGGAGTCATAGGAAAAAGAATCGTCGAATTCCGAGTTCGTATGATTGAGTTATAGCATTTTTAGTGAAATAAAAAGCTGCTGCAATTTTCTGGGGCAAATCTGGTATTTTCGCTTCTGCGATGAACAGTACCCGCAGAAGCGGGTGAACAGTGATTTTCCGCTTCTGCGATGAACAGTACCGCAGAAGCGATGAACAGTGATTTTCCGCTTCTGCGATGAACAGTAACCGCAGAAGCGAAAATCGCTGGACATTTAATTTGGGGCATCCGAGATGTTTTCTTCATTTTTGGAGCTATGGAGCTCGGATTGAAGCGATTTTCGAAGCGATTTTCACCATATGGATGGGGGTAAGTGTTCTATATCCAAAAGTGATTATATTTAATGATTCCATGGTTATTTTCATCAAGTATTAGTGAATCAAATGGAAGAAATCGGAGAAATTTATAAACTTTTCAAAAACGAAAATTTAGGATTTGAAGGGTCATTTGTGGTCCGATTTGGGAGTTCTTGGTATGTACGGACTCGTGGAGAGACGAGGATTCCGAAAATATAAATTTCGTAATTTTTCAGAATGTGGGCCCGGGGCTCGGGTTTTGCCAAATTTCGTGATTTTTGATATTTTTCGAGTTCTTTCGATTGGGTTATGTTCCATTAGCCTATTTTGATATATTTGTACTGATTTTGACTAGTTTTGACGTGCGTGGATGCCGGTTCGAGGAACTAAGGCGTCGCGGGCATGAGATTTCGCCGGTTTGAGGTGGGTAATACTTGTAAATGATGTTCTGAGGGTTAGTTAACCCCGGACTTGCACATCTTAGTGCTGTGTTGAGGTGACTTGCACGCCGGATAACGGGCGTGGGGTAGAGCACCATTGGGGATTGTGACTTGGTTCGCCCCGCGTAATAATAATAATCACTTAATTGTTGAAATGAATCGGACTAATTATCATGTTTGGGCTTCATGCTGATTATTTGAATCCTTTAGGGATTGGTATCATTGTCTTGATAACACTGTGCATATTTTTATCTAAATTTAAGGTTTTAAATGGTATTTTTGCTATTCAGCATCTTTTAAGGTTATGAAAAACTTGAACAAGGTCTTAATGACATTTTTAAAGATGTGAGCTAATATGATATTGTTGCCCGTGGGGCTTTCTTGATTATTTGTTAGACTGATTGGGGCCGAGGGCCATATGTTAGGGCATGACATTTCATGTGAGCATATGCATACACATGCATGGATCGGACTGCACGCCGCAGTGGTATACGGATCGGGCTGCACGCCGCAGTGGTTGTGATATTAATATTGTGCTTGGGCCGTAAGAGCCCCTCCGAAGTCTGGACCCCCCCAGTGAGCACGGGTACCCAAAAGGATCGGGCTACACGCCGTAGCGGTCATATGCATTTCATGGCATACATACATTGGTTTACGTGTACTACGTGGCATAACATTTTAGCACTCATACTTTACTGGCACATGTGCATTTGTTGCTTTATTGACCAGATCTCCTGGTATAAATTGTTAAGGAGTGCCTGAGCCCGAGAGGCTGATTTGAGTGCTGACTTGCACTGCTTGAGATTCTCCCGGGTATTGGTATGTTATAATGAAAGAAAGTAGCTAAAAATTGAGATTTCTAAATAATCTACTCACATATGCTGAAAAGGAATAAAATGATAGTGTTTTGAAGTTTTATGATAGTTCTGTATTGTGTAGCAAGAGATAGTGCCTTGTGTGGTTTTCTTCCCTTCAGCATTATTTACTTTTATTACCGCTGAGTTGGAAGTACTCACACCCGACTCCCTCTGCACCTTGTGTGCAGATCCAGGTACATTACAGCAGAGCTGATTCCATTGCGGCTCGGGAGTGCTTTTGGACAGTTGAGGTAGCTGCCAGCGTTCGCAGGACCTGATTCTCCAGTTTGTCTATATTTTGTTCTGATCCTCCCACACTTGTGCACAATTATATTCTCTATTTACACTTGTATATTCCGTAGAGGCTCATGACTCTTGACCCTTCGGTCTATGGGAGTTGGCACATGTTGGGACTTGGTTCCCTGTTTTAAATATATCTATCACTGTTGTGCTTAAATTGGATAAAGTGAGCTTGTGGCTCCGTGGTTATTGTTGATTGGTCGGGCTAGCCTAGCAGTGTGCTGGGCGCCATCACGACCGGATTTGGGGTAGTGACACTTTTGTTTATGTAGTACAAATTGGAGAATAAAATGGGTAGCTTTTCACATACATATTACCCCGCTACAAGTTGTAGTAATTGAAGATATTAAATCTTTCGTTTATTTATAGTCTCAATATAATCAATCGCTTTCGCGTATACTTTGGAAACTGAATAAGTTTCTTTGAGACTTACTACAACACAATACCTTATTGGTAACCAATTGTGTTTCTCCAAAATAGTAATAATTGGCTCTTCCAGAGCTCTCAATTAATTTTGCACTATCACACATTCATCATCATCCATGTGGTGAATATCTCTTTTAAAGAGAAAGGTATACCATTATGGCCATGGTAAAAATAATATGCAAGATCTGTTTCTTGCATTATCGTTGATTTTTAATAATCATAATGCCAAAATATTTTTGCGTACAATAGGTGCGTGACCAATGACCATTCATACCGTAATAATGATATTATTTTCTTATATCATCTCAAACCTCCTTTTAGAGGTGAGTGTGGTGTAATCACTACCACTAGCACATTTATATTCTTCCAAAAACGAATATATATTCATAAATCAGATGTTTTCTCATTCACGTCATGAATGGACCATAGTCATCCGTATGTGCTTTATAAAATCTCATGTCAAATCGATGACAAATATTTTCACAAAATGTGGGATTATTTTGAGAATACTTATTGTTCTCATTGCCACAATGATGATGATATAATTTCGTCTATTGTCACGTCCATATCCATTGATTATTCATAGTAATAATTTTGTCTTCTTTCAGACTTATTACATACTGCTATCACATTCTCTAAAGGGAATGAGAATGGAGCAAATTCAATGAGACGGGTTTTCAATTCTTTGCCCATAATTATACAAGAATTTAATCATGGCAAAACATAGAAATTTTACCACTTCATGTGGGTGTAATTTCTTAAAAACTTCATTAGAGTTATAATCAAACTTTGTTGTCTTTGCCTGTATATAAAATCAAATTATAGAATTTCAAGAATTTGAAAGAGAAAAGTAAAATACTTACCTTAAATCCAGAATTTTAATCATGAAGGAAGTTCATCAAACAATTGACAATCATTATGCTCAATCCCAAAGTTTCTACTCAATTGGTTAGAGTCTCGTGCTAATAACGTGTTATGAAATAATAAAAGAAGAAGAAAAATATTATAGAGAAAAGTAGGGAGAGAGAATTCTTATTGAATTTTGAGATGAATTACAATGGGGTAAGACCCCTCTATTTATAGGAGAAATATGACTTAGTCACAAAGTAAAACTCTCCACAAGATAGAAAAACAGAGAAGAAAATACAAGAGTAAAATACAAAAATATAGAAAAAAATAAATAAATACAAAGAAAGTATAATGCAAATAATACAATACAAATATTGGGCTAAACACAAAAATAGGAAATAGTAGCCCAAGTGTTAAATAACACACACAGGCCCAAAAGAAAAGAAACCCGATCTGCCATATAACAAACCCAAACGACGCCGTTCAGGGAAAACAAATCTAGACCGTTGAAGCTTTGATCAAACGGCCCTAAAGTAACGGTTACTTAATAAATAAAACGATGTCATATATGAGGTGATTGAATCTGAGGCATTGGTTCATTTAATCCAACGGTCTCAAATCTTCAACGGCTTTTAAATATACAAATGATACATATTAGTCTCATTTACACACCTTCGTCCCCAAATACGAAACCCTAGTCGCCTAAGAGTGCTCTCAACCATCGCTAGAAACCTACTGGCGGTGGTTCATCACCATCTCTATTTGAACAACCATGAACACCCCATAGCCTCCTCCGTCCCCTCTTTTACCTCATCCTGTTGGTTTCCCCTGAAAGCCCTTGGAAGCCTTCGAATAATCCAAAAGGTGTCATCGGAACCCTACTAAATTTAAACACCACCTATGAACCAGAACCCCTCTTTAACACCCCACAATCTCCTTTGCCTCCTCTTTCACCCCACATAAGTGATTTCTTTCGAATAAGTTCAGAAATTGTCGAATCTGTCAAAAGGTGTCGCCTGAACCCTACTCCGGCAAACACCCTCGTTCCAAAATCACCCTGTATAACCCCCATAACACCCAGTTTCACGTTTCAAGAGTCATTTTCACAAAAAAGAGACTCGATAAGTCTGCTTGAGAGCAAAATTCCAAGAAAATGATATCCAGAACTTCCAAGGTTCTGTGAAAAACTTGAAGAATTATGATATTAATATTGATATAGTTGGCTTTAATCAATATTTTGGGTACACGCACCATACCCGTGATGTGACGGTCTCGGAAAATCCGTAGAAAAATATGGAACTCGGGCATGTGCTCGAAGTCGAAATTCGAGGTCTAGAACACGTGTAAAAGAATTTTTCAGCTAAATTATTTTCTGAAATTAATAAGGAAAAATGAAAATAAAAATGTAATGGTATCGGGCTCGTATTTTGGTTTCGACGCCCGGTACAAGTCATATATATTGGTTAAGCACATTCTGTAAAGTTTGATTGAAAACGGACGTCGTTTGACGTGTTTTGGCCTTAAATTGGAAATTTGGAAGTTTATGAAAATTTGGAAGGATTCTTGAGTTTTAAGGCTCAATTCGTTGATTTTGATGTTATTTTGGCGATTTGATCGCGCGAGCAAGTTCGTATGATATTTTTAAGTCGGTGTACATATTTGGTTTGGAGCCCCGAGGGCTCGGGTGAATTTTGGATAGGCCATGAGATCAATTTTTCATGTTAGAAAGTTGCTGTCAGCACCTGACCTGCAGACTTCGCAAATGCGAACAAAAGTTCACAAATGCGAACAAATGTTCGCAAATTCGAACTTCCCAGTCTTGGCCTGGCTTCGTAAATGGGAACAAATGTTTGTAAATGCGAACTTTCCAGTTTTGGCCTGGCTTCGCAAATGCAAACAAAAGCTCGCAAATGCGAACTTCCCATTTTTGGCCTAGCTTTGCAAATGCGAAGCTTATTTCGCAAATCCCAGGATTTGGTAGGGGTTCACAATTGCGAACCCCTGTTCGCAAATGCGAATACAGAGACCTGTAAATCACGATTTCCAGCTTCATTTTTCATATTTCACAACCCAAAACACCCATTGGGGAATCCTTCACGAACTCCCTTTTCTCCAAATCATTGGTAAGTCAACTTTTACTCAATTTCTTCAATCTTTGACATCATCTATCATGTTTTCATCTTAAATTCAAGGTTTTTCATGGGTAAAAAAATGGGGATTTTGGGTAGAACTTAGGTTTTCATAAAAATTGGGATTTTGACCTCAATTTGAGGTCCGATTTTAGAAAAAATTATATATTTGAACTCGTGGATGATTGGGTGAATTTATTTTGGTTCGAACCTCGAGTTTCGATCATGTGGGCCCGGGGTCAATTTTTATTATTTCGGACAGAATATTGTAAAAATTATATTTAGCCATTTGAACTAGTTTGTTAAGTAGTATTGATAATATTAAATCAATTATGTACAGATACGATTGAATTAGAGCCGAATTCGAAAGGAAAAGGCATTGCTAAGGATTGAATTGGCGATAGACCTTCGAGGTAAATGTTTGATCTATCCTAGCTTGAGGGAATAATAGTTAAATTTATGTGTTAATTGTTATGTGTGGAGTCCGACGTATACGCATGGTGACGAGTATCTATATGTTAGGGGTCAAGTATGACCTTGCGTCGTAAATGGATTAAACTTGTTATAATTTTATGTGATGATATAAAAGGAAATTATTATTGGTTTTATACTGATGATATAATTATTGGTGATTTAAAGATTATTGGTTTTATACCAGTGATATAATTATTTGTTTATATAAATATTATTGGTTCGTAATATATATATATATATATATATATATATATATATATATATATATATATATATATATATATATATATATATATATATATATATATATATATATATATATATATATATATATTGTTGATCAGAGAATATTGGTTCAATGCCGGTAATATATTGTATTGATTATTGTTATTGGCCATAGTGCCGTTGATATATCGGAAGGGTCGAAGTGCACGTCGCACTACTAATAGATATTGATTGTTGGCATTGGCCATAGTTGTCGGTAGCCTATTATGTACTGTTATTGGATATAGATGCCGGTGACTTATCGGAAGGGTCGGGGTGCACGACACACTACTAACAGATAATGATTGTTGACATCGGCCACGATCGTTGGTAACATATTATGTATAGTTAAAATAAATAAATAAAAGATTTATAGTAAAACGGGAGCGAGTGGTTGTACTCCTGTAAGAGGATGAGTTGAGTTAGGAAGTGAATTTGTATTCCATTGTCCATATTATTTTTCTGATATAATATTTTGTTGTTGTACCAGAGTATGTTCTTTTCCTATAAATATTCAATATTCTATCTTGCTATTTGTCTGTATCCATATATGCTTTAACTGCACAGGTGTATGTGCACTACTAGAAATTGAAGCTATGTTCGTTGGGATAGGCCCGGCACTTACCAGCACATGAGGTCGGTTATGCTGATGCTACATTATGTGCTCTTTTTGCGCAGATACAGGTTACGGACAATAACAATGATAGTAGTGCGATTGTTGATATTCAGACCACCGAGACATCGAGGTAGCCTTGCAGGCGTCCGCAGGACCCATTTTCTCTCCTATCTTTACTTTTCAGTCCGTTATCTCATGTATTCGAGATAAACAGTTTTATATTTCTTTCAAACGGTTATGTGTATTATTCTTAGAAGTTTGTGAGTATTGTGACACCAGTTCTTGAGTAGTGATTATGTTTGAATTTCGGTATCGCAACTAGTTACGTTTACTAAGTCTTCCGCTAATTTAATGTATTTCTGTCTGTTTATATCATTGAGATTTATCAGAGAATGTTTAAAGTTTGGCTGGCCTAGCTTCGTTAGTAGGCGCCAAAGTTTGGCTGGCCTAGCTCCGTTAGTAGGCGCCATCATGACTCCTGATGGTGGGAAATCCGGATTGTGACAAGTTGGTATTAGAGCTCTAGGTTGCATAGGTCTTGCTACTTACGGACAAACTTGGTAGATTCTGAGGGATCGGTACGGAGACGTCTTTATTTATCCCCCAGAGGCTACAGAGTTAGGAAAAATTTCACCTTTATTCTTTCTTACCATGCGACTTGATCTTTCAAATGTTAATTGAACTTCTACTCTGTTCTTCCACAGATGGTAAGAACTCGTGAATCCTCATCTACTGACCAGCATCCCGAGGTCCCAGCAGCAGCAGCTCCCGCTAGGGGTAGAGGCCGAGGTCGAGGTCGTCCTAGAGGCCAAGGTAGGGGCAGAGCTCAGCCCCGGCAGCAGCACAATTGGCAGAACCTCAGGCTCATATCGAGGAGGAGGTTCCAGCCCCAGCAGCTCCAGTGGGCCCAGCTCAGGTCCCAGGAGGGATTATGTTCACCCCGGATCTTTAGGATGCTCTAGTCCGACTGGCAGGCTTTATGGACAGTATCACTAAAGCGGGTTTATTTCCTGTAGCACCAGCCACTTCTCAGGCTGGAGGAGGTAATTAGACTCCTGCTACGCGCACTCCGGAGCCGGTAATTCCCCAGGCTCAGGTTCCTGTGATTCAGCCAGTTGAGGCAGCTCAACCTATTATAGTGACTCAGGCTAATGATGGTGCATCTATGTCTACTGACACGTTATGGAGATTGGACATGTTTACCAAGTTGTTCACTACCACATTCAGTGGAACTCCTTCAGAGGATTTCTTACTAACCATGAATGATTTCACATTAAACAAATAAAACCATACGAGTGATTCATTAACAAGTTTGCAGTTTTTACAACGCCCGACATAACATAATGTATACATAATACTGGAGTCCCACAGTTTACATGTCTACAGAGCCTCTAGGATACAAAAAAAAGGGAATACAATACTTGCCGGTAACAAGGCTCCGGCTATACCTTACAAAACCAAAATGAAATCTAAACAAAAGTGGCATGAACCACACAGGGCCCTAAGGAAGAAAGGGGCTCACCAAAACGGGCAGTGGAAGGAGAAGGATACTACCTGCCGATGAGCTGAAGTGCCTGCTACTGATCCACCTACAATCATAACACGAATGTAGCGTCCCCGGCAAAAGGGACGTCAGTACACTTGAATTGTACCGGCATGTATGGACAAACTTTGTCCCAAGTAAACTCAAGCCATTGAATTACATCAACAATTAATTAAGCCAGCCAACCATGTTTCCACATTTTACTCATTTCAAATAATTCTCAACACAAAGCACTTTCTACGATCAACCAATTTAACAATAACCAATCAATCACGTAAAACACAAGTAGTCAAACAAAGGGGCAATCAGTGCCCCACAGGTTGCAAACTCTCCTGTCGTCTCCTTTCACAATTTCACATTATTGATTTTTATATCAATTTTCAATAGCGATTTCGATCGCTTTCCATCCTTATTACCCCCGACCACCCTTATTACCTCGGCCACCCTTATCACCCCAACCCACACCTTATTTCCTCACGTTGCGGCGCGCAACACGACCCCGCCTTACAATTTAAAACACAACAATTTCAAACAGCAGATAAGGTACTACACACAATTTCAACAAGTTCAAATAAGCAACTTGCACATTGTTTCATGTTCTCAATTATTTTTCAAACCAATATCACAACCATGTTACAATATTTCCACAATTCAAGTGTTTCATCTCTTTCCACAATAAACCAATTCTCAAGTGTTTCGTTTGTTTTCCACAAGGTGCCATATAGGCCATCATAACCATTATTCATTATTCTTTACCCAATTTAACTCTCATTTACCTTTCGGTTCATATTCCATATTACATCACTCATAGTTCAACAACAACTTTGAAATATCCAACAACAATATCAAGAATTTCACACAATTTGTCAAATTAACACGAACCAAACAAGTTTCACACATGTAGGCGATTTCACAAGAATCAAAATTAGCCATACATACCCGGTGATGAGTTTTCTTCGTTAACTTTCTACTTTATGCTTACCCAAGATATCCTACTCTTGCCAACCTTGTTCTTGAAGACTCTTACTTCTACTCACTTCTTTTTACTAGAAATCAAGTTCAATAATCATGCATGAGTGTAAAATTCTATTTTCAAAAGCTATTATATGCAAACCTCTCTTTACCCAATTTAAATCTGAAAATTAGAGAAAATAGTTGGGGATTTTACCTTGAAATGATTTGGGGAAGTTGAATATTTGCCCTAGATTCCTTTGGAATTAAGATGGTTGGAAAAATCTTTGAAGATGAAAGATTTCTCTCTCTAAAAACCCTCTCTTCTCTCTCTAATTTTGGTAAGATGATATGATAAAATGAAGAAGAAAGGTGTTATATTAAAGAAGAGATCGGGTCAAAATGTTACAAAAATCTGGGCCGGGGTCAATTCTGCGGTGCACTTTGCGACCGCAGAATCAACATGCGGTCCGCATAGTGACCGCGGAATGGCCTCAAAATTACTCAAGTTCTGTTACAGAATGCGACCAATATGCGGTCCGCATTCTTGATCTGCGGTCGCAAAGTGCACCGCATATTCACTATGCGATCGCATATCGACCGCATTTTCAACATGATTTTTGGGAGGCTTCTGTTAAGCTTTGCGGCAAGAATGCGGTCCGCATAACAGGTTTGCGGTCGCATTCTTGACCGCATATTTGACACTTTTTTGGAAAACTTTATTCTCTACATTTTTGACACTTAAATCACTACCAAGGGTCCGAACCGCGGCGAGCAAGCTCGCCGTTTTATGCACAAAAATTTTACGGGGCCTTACATCCTCCCCCCGTTAAGATCATTCGTCCTCGAATGAGGATTTTGAAATAAATGAGTTGGTTTTGAAAGACATGATATGCAACCATCAAAATTTTGACTAACTCTTATATTTTAGAAAAATTTCGCCGGAGTTTCCTTTGTATTATGGACATATCCACCTGTCAGAGGGCCCCCGAAACACATTACCAAACAACAATACACAAATACAACACTTCCCACAACTGGTATACACTTTCTTACCTCAACGAATGCACATATTCTATCACATTGTTACAATTGCACAAAAACTAGTCACTTCAATGAATTCTTACCTTATTAAACCAATTTAACACCATGTACACTCAACAAACCATTACCAATCTACACTTACTATTAGTTGCTTATTTAACACATAAATCTTTTATAAGGCAATCATTTATCAAGAAAGGTTCAAGTGACCCAAGGCAACAACACATTTAACTCATTACAAAATGAAGGGGACTTTACTAATACTAAGAGGGAAACAACTTAGACAAGATGACAATTACTAGGAGTAGAAGGGTCACCTAATTTCTTCTAGGCTTGATCGAACAAATGGGGGTACTTTTCCTTCATCTCTTTTTCCGCTTCCCACGTGGCCTCCTCAACTTGTTGACTTCGCCACAATACTTTAACAGAGGCAACTTCCTTATTTCTCAACTTACGGACTTGCCTATCAAGAATGGTAACTGGAACTTCTTCATATGACAAATCTTCATTAACCTCAATAGCCTCGACTGGCATGATGGTGGATGGATCTCCAATCACTTTCTTCAACATGGACACGTGGAATACCGGGTGCACTGATGACATCTCGGGAGGCAACTCTAGCCTATAAGCAACTTGACCAATCCTTTGAATGATCCGATATGGCCCGACATACCTAGGACTCAATTTCCCTTTCTTTCCGAATCGCATGACTCCCTTCATAGGAGATACCCTCAAGAACACCCAATCATCAACTTGAAACTCCAAATCCCTTCGACGAACGTCTGCATAGGACTTTTGACGACTCTGTGCTGTTTTCATTCTCTCCTGAATAACCTTGACCTTTTCCATAGCTTCGTACACCATATCTGGCCCTAGCAATTTCGCTTCACCTACCTCAAACCACCCGATTGGCGACCTACATCTTCTCCCGTACAATGCCTCAAATGGGGCCATCTGAATGCTAGCATGATAGCTATTATTGTAAGCAAATTCTATCAGTGGAAAGTGTTCATCCCAATTACCTTTAAAATCTAAGACACAAGCCCGTAACATATCTTCAAGCGTCTGAATGGTCCGCTGGGCCAGGCCGTCGGTCTGCGGATGGAAAGTTGTGCTGAGATTCACCTGAGTTCCCAAACCTTGCTGAAACTTCTTCCAAAAGTTAGCTGTGAACCGAGCCCCGCGATCCGAGATAATAGAAAGTGGAGTGCCATGAAGTCTTACTATCTCCTTGATGTACAATCTTGCATATTGCTCCGCAGTAGTATCAGTGGACTTGACAGGCAGGAAGTGAGCTGATTTGGTGAGTCGATCCACTATCACCCATATTGAGTCAAACTTACGCCGAGTGCGAGGTAACCCTACCACGAAATCCATATTGATCATCTCCCATTTCCACCTTGGTATTTCTATAAGCTGAGTTAATCCACCGGGCCGTTGATGCTCGGCCTTCACTTGTTGACAATTCGGACATTTAGCTACAAAGCTTGCTACATCCCTTTTCATACCGTTCCACCAATAAATCTCCTTAAGGTCATGATACATTTTCGTGGAACCTGGGTGTACCGAATACCTGGAAATATGAGCCTCTGCCATCACTCTTTCCCGAAGCTCGTCCACATCCGGAATGCATAGCCTATCTTGACACCGCAATACACCATCTTCGCTGCTGAGTACAAATGCTGAGGTCTTGTCATTCATGATCGCTTCCTTCACCCGAACCAATGCTGGATCCATGAACTGTTTTTCCTTGATTTCCGCGACCAATGATGATTCTGCTCCATTATGCACCAAGATATCCCCCTCGTCTGACGCCGAGATACGAACCCCCAAACCGGCTAATTGGTAAACCTCTCGAGCCAGGGGTCTCTGATCCACACCCAAATGAGCCAAACTACCCATGGATTTCCGACTAAGAGCGTCAGCCACCACATTTGCCTTCCCTGGATGGTACAATATGTCCATATGATAGTCCTTGAGTAGTTCTAACCACCGCCGCTGTCTCAGATTCAGCTCTTTCTGCTTGAACAAATACTGGAGGCTCTTGTGGTCCGAAAACACATCTACATGTACCCCATAAAGATAGTGTCGCCATATTTTCAAGGCAAACACAACAGCTGCAAGCTCCAAATCATGCGTCGGATAATTCTTCTCATGGTTCTTAAGTTGCCTGGAAGCATAAGCTATGACCTTCCCACGCTGCATCAATACACACCCCAAACCGACTCTGGAGGCATCACAATAAACCACAAATCCCTTTGTGCCTTCTGGCAAGGCCAATACCGGTGCCGAGGTCAATCTTGACTTCAATTCTTGGAAACTTTTCTCACATGCATTGGACCACTGGAACTTAACAGCCTTTTGCGTTAATTTAGTCAATGGGTAGGCGAGGGTTGAGAATCCCTCTACAAACCTCCGATAGTACCTTGCCAGACCCAAAAAGCTGCAAATCTCTGTCGGGGTCGTGGGTCTAGGCCAATCTTTCACCGCCGCAATCTTCTGAGGATCCACCTGAATTCCCTCATTGGAAATAACATGCCCTAGAAAGGCTACGGACTCCAACCAAAACTCACATTTTGAGAACTTGGCATACAATTGATGCTGAAGAAGGGTCTGCAATGCTGCTCTGAGGTGAACGGCATGATCTTCCCTGCTCCGAGAGTAGATGAGGATGTCGTCAATGAATACAATCACAAAGGAATCTAGGAATGGCTTGAAAACACGATTCATAAGGTCCATGAAAGCTGCTGGGGCATTGGTTAGCCCAAAAGACATGACCAAAAACTCGAAGTGACCATAACGAGTTCTGAAGGTGGTCTTAGGAATATCCTGCTCCCTGATTTTCAACTGGTGGTACCCAGACCGTAAATCAATCTTTGAGAAGAACTTCGCTCCCTGCAATTGGTCAAACAGATCATCCACTCGAGGCAATGGATATTTATTCTTGATGGTGACTTTGTTGAGCTGCCGATAATCAATACACATTCGAAGTGACCCATCCTTCTTTCTGACAAAGAGAACCGGAGCACCCCATGGCGACACACTCGGTCGTATGAACCCTTTCTCTAATAAATCCCTCAGCTGCTCCTTTAACTCCCTTAACTCTGCTGGCACCATTCTGTATGGTGGAATGGATATTGGCTGAGTATCCGGCAATACATCAATCCCAAAGTCAATCTCCCTATCAGTCGGAATGCCTGGAAGCTCATCTGGAAACACTTCAGGAAATTCATTCACAATTGGCACGGACTCGAGGGTAGGCACCTCCGAGGTGGTGTCCGTTACCCGAACCAGGTGATAGATACACCCTTTCTTAATCATCTTCGAAGCCTTAAGGTAGGAAATAAACCTACCCCTTGGCACTACACCATTTCCTCTCCATTCAATAATTGGCTCGTTAGGGAACTCGAGCCTCATAACTCTCGTTCGACAAGTCAAGTTTGGCAAAGCACGAATAGAGCCAATCCATCCCCATAATTACATCAAAATCTACCATCCCAAGCTCAATAAGATCGACTGTGGTATCACGACCACCCACCGTAACAACACAATTCCTATAGACTCGTGAGGCTGTAATAGAATCACCAATTGGAGTCGACACAGAGAATGGCTCATGAAGCCGTTCGGGTTCTATCCCAAAACTTGAAGCAATGAATGGAGTAACATAAGACAAGGAGGACCCCGGATCAATAAGGGCATAGCAATCAATAGTCCGAACAGACAGGATACCTGTAACAATATCTGGAGAAGCCTCAGCATTTTGGCGGCCACTCAATGCATAGAATCGGCTAGGTCCGCCCCTACCATGAGCTCCACCCCTAGCCGCACCACGCCCTGATGATGCTGGAGGACTCGCCGATGATGTAGCAACCGAAGAACCGGATGACTGAGCAGATCCCCTACCCATACCCTGAGTGGGTGCACGGCAGTCCTGCTGAATATGACCTCTCACCCCCCACCTGAAGCATACCGGGATGTCAAGGTAGCAGGTCTCTATATGAAATCTCCCACACTTGGGGCATGTAGGTCTCCCCTGCTACTGGGACCTCACCCCAGGACGACCAGACTGACGAGACCTTCTGCTGTCTGAACCGGGTCTCGAATGACTGCCCTGCTGATGACTGTGCACAGATGGCGGTGCACTCGCAGAGGACTGAGCATATGACTGGGATGGTCTTGATGGCCCTCTCCCTGGAAGTGATCTCCCTGAATGACCCATTGACCGGGCCCTGCTGCTACTCTCTCTTTCTGCACGAATCTTCAATTTCCTGGCCTCTGTGGCCTAAGCAAACCCCACGATCCTCCCATAGTTCGTATCTGAGTGCAAAGTTGCTGTGGCGGCCTCATTCACTACCGAAGGGCTAAGGCCCTGAACAAACCGTCGAACCCGGGCATCCATGGTCGACACTAAATGAGGAGCGTACTTGGACAACCTTACGAACTCCATGTGATACTCCCAAACACTCATACCGCCCTGTTTGAGAACCTCGAACTCAGTGGCACGGGCTGCCATTGCCTCAGCAGGTAAGAAGTGGTCTATGAATGCATCTACGAACTCATCCCATCTGGCCGGAGGGCTCCCTTCTTCACGGGAATCCTCCCACATTTCGAACCATGAACGTGCCGCTCCCTTCAGCCTGTAAGAAGCTAACTCTACTCCCTCTATATATGTAGCCTTCATCACTCTGAGGGTCTTGTATATCTCATCAAGGAATTCCTGTGGGTCAGCCTCTGGATCGGTACCTGAGAATTCTGGAGGGGCCAACCGCAAGAACTGGTGAACTCTGGAGCCAAAGGAATCTCCCTGTCCGCTGGAGGATGCAGGGGCATCATGGGATCTCTGGGCCTGGGCGGCCACTAACTGTGTTAACATATGAATTGCTCCCCTAAGATCTTCATTAGAGATACCAGAGCCCGAAGCGGGAACTGTATCTGAGTCAGGAACACCGGCAGGAGGAATGGTGGCATCCTCTGCCGCAGCCGGAATAGGGACACTTGGGTTTTGAACAGATGGGCCAGGCAAATTCGGGACTGGTGGGTCATTCTCTCCCACGGCATCGGGTACATGATTAACAACTGCACTTGGGCCGGCATTGGCCCTAAGGCCGAGTCTAGCCTTCTTCTTAGGTGCCATATTCTGAAAATTTGGGAACAAGGCGCGAATTAGACACAGATATTTCCACATTGCACTTTACCACACGATATAGATTAACAAAGAAGTAGGTAAATTCCTAAATGCCCGTGTAGCCCCCTACTTATATGATGTGGTTGACAACACACCTATAAGAAGGGCACTACTAGACACGGCTCCGAGACATCCTAGGACACTTTAAAACCTTAGGCTCTGATACCAAGTTTGTCACGCCCCAAATCGGGGAACATGACCGGCGCCTGACCGGGTTGCCCCAGTCAAGCGGACCTGGGTGCCTTTCATTCCCACGCGTTACCCCCGTGTTGATTGTTTCTCATTAACCAAATATCTTACTAACCATGAATGATTTCACATTAAACAAATAAAACCATATGAGTGATTCATTAACAAGTTTGCAGTTTTTACAACGCCCGACATAACATAATATATACATAAGACTGGAGTCCCACAGTTTACATGTCTACAGAGCCTCTAGGATACAAAAAAAAGAGAATACAATACTTGCCGGTAACAAGGCTCCGGCTATACCTTACAAAACCAAAATGAAATCTAAACAAAAGTGGCATGAACCACACAGGGCCCCAAGGAAGAAAGGGGCTCACCAAAACGGGCAATGGAAGGAGAAGGATACTACTGCCGATGAGCTGAAGTGCCTGCTACTGATCCACCTACAATCATAACACGAATGTAGCGTCCCCGGCAAAAGGGACGTCAGTACACTTGAATTGTACTGGCATGTATGGACAAACTTTGTCCCAAGTAAACTCAAGCCATTGAATTACATCAACAATTAATTAAGCCACCCAACCATGTTTCCACATTTTCCTCATTTCAAATAATTCTCAACACAAAGCACTTTCTACGATCAACCAATTTAACAATAACCAATCAATCACGTAAAGCACAAGTAGTCAAACAAAGGGGCAATCAGTGCCCCACAGGTTGCAAACTCTCCTGCCGTCTCCTTTCACAATTTCACATTATTGATTTTTATATCAATTTTCAATAGCGATTTCGATCGCTTTCCATCCTTATTACCCCCGACCACCCTTATTACCTCGGCCACCCTTATCACCCCAACCCACACCTTATTTCCTCACGTTGCGGCGCGCAACACGACCCCGCCTTACAATTTAAAACACAACAATTTCAAACAGCAGATAAGGTACTACACACAATTTCAACAAGTTCAAATAAGCAACTTGCACATTGTTTCATGTTCTCAATTATTTTTCAAACCAATATCACAACCATGTTACAATATTTCCACAATTCAAGTGTTTCATCTCTTTCTACAATAAACCAATTCTCAAGTGTTTCGTTTGTTTTCCACAAGGTGCCATATAGGCCATCATAACCATTATTCATTATTCTTTACCCAATTTCAACTCTCATTTACCTTTCGATTCATATTCCATATTACATCACTCATAGTTCAACAACAACTTTGAAATATCCAACAACAATATCAAGAATTTCACACAATTTGTCAAATTAACACGAACCAAACAAGTTTCACACATGTAGGCGATTTCACAAGCAAAATTATCCATACATACCCGGTGATGAGTTTTCTTCCGTTAACTTTCTACTTTATGCTTACCCAAGATATCCTACTCTTGCCAACCTTGTTCTTGAAGACTCTTACTTCTACTCACTTCTTTTTACTAGAAATCAAGTTCAATAATCATGCATGAGTGTGAAATTCTATTTTCAAAAGCTATTATATGCAAACCTCTCTTTACCCAATTTAAATCTGAAAATTAGAGAAAATAGTTGGGGATTTTACCTTGAAATGATTTGGGGAAGTTGAATCTTTGCCCTAGAATCCTTTGAACTAAGATGGTTGGAACAATCTTTGAAGATGAAAGATTTCTCTCTCTAAAAACCCTCTCTTCTCTCTCTAATTTTGGTAAGATGATATGATAAAATGAAGAAGAAAGGTGTTATATTAAAGAAGAGATCGGGTCAAAATGTTACAAAAATCTGGACCGGGGCAATTCTGCGGTGCACTTTGCGACCGCAGAATCAACATGCGGTCCGCATAGTGACCGCAGAATGGCCTCAAAATTACTCAAGTTCTATTACAGAATGCGACCAATATGCGGTCCGCATTCTTGATCTGCGATCGCAAAGTGCACCGCAGATTCATTATGCGATCGCATATCGACCGCATTTTCAACATGATTTTTGGGAGGCTTCTGTTAAGCTTTGCGGCAAGAATGCGGTCCGCATAACGGGTTTGCGGTCGCATTCTTGACCGCATATTTGACACTTTTCTGGAAAACTTTATTCTCTACATTTTTTACACTTAAATCACTACCAAGGGTCCGAACCGCGGCGAGCAAGCTCGCCGCGAAGAATTCTACGCATTCCTAACACATTATTCGGACCATGACACCACAGCTACTAGGTTTTCAGCCTGGCATAGTGACTCGGGCTAGTGATGGTGCACCTATGTTTGCCAATGCTCTATGGAGATTGGACAGGTTTACCAAGCTATTCACTACCACCTTCAGTGGCACTCCTTCAGAGAATCCCCAGGACTTTCTATATAGCTGCCACGAGGTTCTCCGTACTATGGGTATTGTGGAGACTAATGGTGTTGATTTTGCCACTTTTCGATTATCTAGATCCGCCATGACTTGGTGGAGGGATTATTGCTTATCTAAACCAGCAGGGTCACCATCTTTGACTTGGGGCCAATTTGCAAAATTGTTCTTGGAAAAGTTCCTTCTAGCAAGTCAGAAGGAGGCTCTACGTAGGCAATTTAAGTGTCTTCATCAGGGTTCCATGTCTATCACATAGTACAAGACTAGGTTTATTAACCTACCTCATCATGCCATTGTCATACTTCCCACAAATAGAGAAAAGGTGAGAAGATTTATTGATGGCTTGAGTCAGCCAATTCGTCTGCAGATGGCTATAGAAGTAGGGACTGAAATCACTTTTCAGGAGGCGGCCAATGGGGCCCGCCAAATCAAGATGGCTCTGTCTTAGGGAGCAGGTCATGGGTTAGATAAGAGGCCCCGTAATACAAGCAGGTTCAGTGGTACCTCATATGGAGGTAGAGATTCGTATGGTAGAGGCCATCCTCCTAGGCCTTATCAGTCAGCCCTTCAGGCTTCTCACGGCCCTTCAGGTAGTCGTGATTCCCATCCACATTACTTTGATCAGTAGCTGTACAGTGCATCATCCGCACTTATCAGTGAACAGCCATTTCAGAGTTTCCAAGATGATCATTCGGGTCGGCGAGGTCAGTCCCATTTTTCTTAGCTTCCGCGTTCAGATGGGTGCTATGAATGTGGAGATTTGGGTCACATCAGGAGACCAAGCCTGAGATTGAGAGGTGCTCAATCGCAGCAGTATGGTTCTCATGCTATGGTTCAAGACCAGCCAGGTAGAGGTGGGGGTAGAGGACATAGAGGTGGAGGCAGAGGTCATAGAGGTAGAGCCCAAACCGATAGAGGTAGAGACCAGCCAGCAGCTTATCGTCCTAGAGATACTACTCGGGTTGGTGGGGCCGAGCCCCGATGTTATGCACTTCCTGCCAGACCATAGGCTGAGTACTCTGGTGTCGTTATTACGGGTATTATTTTGGTTTGTGATAGAGAGGCATTAGCATTATTTGAACCTGGGTCTACTTATTCGTACGTGTCTTCCTATTTTGCACCGTACTTGATTCAGCCTAGTGATGCACTGGGTGTTCCTGTTCATGTGTCTACACCAGTAGGCGATTCTATTATGGTTGATCGAGTTCATCGGTCATGTATTATAGTAATTGAGGGTCTTGAGACCCGTGCTGATTTATTGCTCCTAAATATGGTGGACTTTGATATTATATTAGGTATGGACTAGCTATCTCCATATCATGCTATCTTGGATTGCCATGCCAAGACTGTGACCTTAGCTCTACCAAATTTGCCTCGTGTAGAGTGGAAAGGAATCTCTGGCCATACTAGCCGCAATGTTATTTCTTATGTTAAGGCTCAGCGTATGGTTGAAAAGGGGTGTTTGGCTTATCTAGACTATGTCCGTGATTCCAGTGCTGAGGTTCCCTCTATGGATTTCGTGCCCGTGGTTTGCGAGTTTCCTGAAGTTTTTCCTTCAGACCTGCCAGGTATGCCACCCGATAGGGATATTGATTTTTGCATTGATTTGGCTCCAGGCACTCAGCCCATTTCTATTCCACCATATCATATGGCTCCGCCATAGTTAAAGGAATTGAAGGAGTAGTTGCAGGGTTTACTTGAAAAGGGTTTCATAGACCCCGTGTTTTGCCGTGGGGTGCGCCGGTATTATTTGTAAAGAAAAAAGATGGTTCGATGAGAATGTGCATTGACTAAGGGCAATTGAACAAGGTGACTATCAAAAATAAATATCCACTCCCACGAATTAATGATTTATTTGATCACCTTCAGGGTATCAAGGCCTTTTTGAAGACAGACTTGAGATCTGGCTATCAGCAGCTGAAGATTTGGGCATCTGATGTCCCTAAGACAGCATTCCGCACTCGGTACGGACATTATAAATTTCTGGTCATATCTTTTGGGTTGACAAATGCCCCAGCAGCTTTTATGGAATTGATGAATCGGGTGTTCCGGTCTTATTTAGACTTGTTTGTAATAGTCTTCATTGATGACATATTAATATATTCCCGCAATCAGGAGGAGCATGCGCAACATCTCAGAGTGGCTTTGCAGACTCTGAAAAATAGCCAACTATATGCAAAATTTTCAAAGTGTGAATTTTGGCTAAGTTCAGTTGCATTCCTGGGTCATATTATGACGGCAGCAGGTATTCAGGTTGATCCAAAGAAGATTGAGGCAGTCAAGAACTGGCCTAGACCGGCATCAGCCACAGAAATTCAGAGTTTCTTAGGATTAGCGGGTTATTATCGACGATTCGTGGATGGGTTTTCATCTATTGCAACCCCACTGACCAGATTGACGCAGAAAGGTGTTCAGTTCGAATGGTTAGATAAATGTGAAGCGAGCTTTCAGAATCTCAAGACAGCTTTGACCACAATACCGGTATTGGTTTTACCCACAGGTACGAGACCTTATACTATTTATTGTGATGCTTCCCGTATTGGGCTTGGTGCAGTATTGATGCAGGATGGCAAGGTTATTGCCTATGCTTCAAGACAATTGAAGATTCATGAAAAGAACTATCCAGTTCATGATCTGGAATTGGCGGCAATTGTTCATGCGTTGAAGATCCGGAGACATTATTTGTATGTAGTGTATTGTAAAGTATACACTGATCATAAGAGTCTTCAATATCTGTTTAAATAGAAAGAGTTGAATTTGAGGCAGAGAAGGTGGCTAGAATTGATGAAAGATTATGATGTCACCATTTTATATCATCCGGGAAAAGCAAACGTTGTGGCTGACGCTTTGAGTAGGAAGTCAGCCAGTATGGGCAGTCTTGCTTATATTCCAGTCGATCAGAGACCACTTGCCTTGGATATTTAGTCCTTATCCAACCGATTTGTGAGGTTGGATATTTCTGAGCCTAGTCGAGTGCTAGCATGCACAGTCGCTCGCTCTTCATTATTGGAGCGTATCCACGATCGGCAATTTTATGATCCTCATTTATGTGTCCCTAAAGACACGGTTCAGCAGGGAGTTGCCAAGTAGGTCACCTTAAATGCTGATGGAGTTCTGAGATTGCAAGGGCGAATTTGTGTGCCAAAAATTGATGGACTTCAAGAATTGATTCTAGAGGAAGCTCACAGCTCCCGGTATTCTATTCATACAAGCGCAATAAAGATGTATCAGGATTTACGGCAACATTATTGGTGGCGTAGAATGAAAAAGGATATTGTGGAACATGTAGCATGGTGTTTGAACTGTCAACAGGTTAAATATGAGCACTAGAGGCCTGGTGGTTTATATTAGAGAATTGAACCCGAACGGATAGTCCTTTAATTGGAAAAACTCCTTCCCTTAAGTTATTTTTATCCGTTTCGGATATTTGAGCGTCGGGGTATACCCTACAAGCATATTTGTATGCTTAAGTGGGGTAGCAAAATGGAGGTGTGACACCTATCTCTATCATTTCAGATCAAGGTACGCAGTTTACCTCGCATTTTTGGAAGGCGGTTCAACGAGAGTTGGGAACCCAAGTCCAGCTAAGTACAGCCTTTCACCCCCAGACGGATGGTCAGTCCGAAAGGACTATTCAGATATTGGAGGATATGCTTCGAGTGTGTGTTATTGATTTTGGAGGTTCGTGGGATCAATTCCTGCCTTTGGCAGTGTTTGATTATAATAATAGCTATCAATCAAGCATTCAGATGGCTCCTTATGAAGCCTTGTATAGAAGGCGGTGTCGTTCTCCGATTGGATGGTTTGAACTGGGAGAAGCTCGGTTATTGGGTACGGATCTAGTTCAGGAGGCCTTAGATAAGGTCAAGATCATTCAAGATAGGCTTCGTACAGCTTAGTCCAGGAAAAAGAGCTATGCGGATCGCAAGGTTCGAGATATAGCATTCATGGTTGGGGAGGGAGTATTGCTCCGAGTGTCGCCTATGAAGGGCGTGATGAGATTTGGAAAGAAGGGCAAACTTAGCCCTAGGTTTATTGGACCATTCGAGATTCTTGATCGTGCGGGAGAGGTGGCATATAAACTTGCCTTGCCACCTAGCTTATCAGCTGTACATCCAGGGTTTCATGTGTCCATGCTTCGAAAATATCATGGCGATCCATCGCATGTGTTAGATTTCAGCATTGTCCAATTGGACAAGGATCTATCTTATGAGGAGGAGCCGATAGCTATTCTAGATTGGCTGGTTCGACAGTTAAGGTCGAAAAGATTTCCTTCGGTGCGAGTTTAGTGGAGAGGTCAGCCTCCCGAGGCATCGACCTAGGAGTCCGAGTCTAACATGCAGAACCGATATCCTTATCTATTCCCTGACTCAGGTACTTCTTTCTTTTGTCCGTTCGAGGATGAACGGTTCTTTTAGAGGTGGAGAATGTGACGACCCAAAGGGTCATCACTTGCGATTCTCAGTCATTTCGAACTTCTGAGGCTTTGAAAACCTCAATAATAGTTGCCTCGATTTACATGCGCAGTTCGGACGTGAAGCCGGAAAATTTTCTATTGAAATATATGAGTTATGTGAAAACGTTTGAAGAATTTTGATATTAATATTGAAATGGTTGACTTTGGTTAATATTTTTGGTAAACGGACCCAGACCCGTGATTTGACGGTCTCAAAAAATCCGTAGAAAAATATGGAACTCGGGCGTATGCCCGGAATCGAAATCTGAGGTCTAGAACCCCGGTAAAAGAATTTTTCTGTTAAATTGTTTTCTGAAAATGTTTAAGGAAAATGAAACTGAAATTTGATTAAAAGGTAATGGTATCGGGCTCGTATTTTGGTTCTGAAATCAAGTACAAGTCATAAATATTGGTAAGCGCTTCCTGTAAAGTTGGTTGAAAACGGACGTCGTTTGACGTGTTTCGACCTTAAATTGGAAATTTGGAAGTTTATGAAAATTTGAAAGATTCTTGAGTTTTAAGGCTCAATTCGTTGTTTTTATGTTATTTTGGCGATTTGATCGCGAGCAAGTTCATATGATATTTTAGAGTCAGTGTACATATTTGGTTTGGAGCCCCGAGGGCGCGGGTGAGTTTTGGATTGGCCACGAGTTCAATTTTTTCACGTTAGGAAGTTGTTGTCATGCCTGACCTGTAGGCTTCGCAAATTCGAAGAATATATCGCAAATGCAATGCCTACCCATTTCCCTCAGGCTACGCAAATGCGAAGAAAAGCTCGCAAATGCGAAAACCTTCCCTTTAGCCCAGAATTCGCAAATGCGACTATTTGTTCGCAATTGCGAACCTCCCAGCTTTGGCCTAGCTTCGCAAATGCGAAGCTTATTTCGCAAATCCTATGGTTGGTCGGGGTTTGCAAATGCGAATACAGAGACCTGTAAATCATGATTTCCAGCTTCATTTTTCACATTTTCACAACCCAAAACATCCATTGGAGATTTTTCACGAACTCCCTTTTCCCCAAATCATTGGTAAGTCAACTTTTACTCAATTTCTTCAATATTTAACATCATCTATCATGTTTTCATCTTAAATTCAAGGTTTTTCATGGTTAAAAAAATGGGGGTTTTCGGTAGAACTTAGGTTTTTATAAAAAGTTGGATTTTGACCTCAATTTTAGGTCTGATTTTAGAACAAATTATATATTTGAACTCGTGGAAGGATGGGTGAATTTATTTTGGTTCGAACATCGTGTTTCGACCAAGTGGGCCCGGAGTCGATTTTTACTATTTCGGGCAGAATGTTGTAAAAACTATATTTGGCCATATGAATTAGTTTGTTAAGTAGTATTGATGATATTAAATAAATTGCGTATAGATACGATTGGGTTGTGATAACAAATTCGAAAGGAAAAGGCATTGCTACGGATTGAATTGTTCGTAAACTTTCGAGGTAAGTGTTTGATCTATCCTAGCTTGAGGGAATAGGAGTTGAGTTTATGTGTTAATTGTTATGTGTGGAGTCCGACGTATAGGCATGGTGACGAGTATCTATACGTTGGGGGTCGAGTATGACCGTGAGTCGTAAATGGATTAAACTTGTGATAATTTTATGTGATGATATGAAAGGAAATTATTTTTGGTTTTATACCGGTGATGTAATTATTGTTGATTTAAAGATTATTGGTTTTATACCGGTAATACAAATGTTGTTGAATTGAAGATTATTGGTTTAATACAGGTAATATATATATATATATATATATATTGTTGATCAGCTATTATTGATTATTGTTATTGGCTATAGCGTCGGTGACATAACGGTAGGGTCGGGGTGCACGCCGCACTACTAATAGATATTGATGGTTGGCATTGGCTATAGATGCCGGTAGCCTATTATGTACTATTATTGGCCATAGATGCCGGTGACTTATCGGAAGGGTCGGGGTGCATGCCGCACTACTAACAGATAATGATTGTTGATATTGGCCACGATTGCCGGTAACATATTATGTATTGTTTTGATAAATAAAGGAAAGATTGATAGTAAAATGGGAGTGAGTGGTTGTACTCCTGTAATTGGACGAGTTGAGTTTGGAAGTGAATTTGTATTCCATTGTCCATATTATTTTTCTGATATAATATTTTGCTATTGTACTAGAGCATGTTCTTTTCCTATAAATATTCAATGTTGTTTCCTGCTATTGGTCTATATTTATATATATTTTTAACTGCACAGATTTATGTGGGTGTCTGGTCCTAGCCTTATCACTACTTCGCCGGAATAGGCCAGGCACTTACCAGCACATGGGGTCAGTTGTGCTGATGCTACACTTTGTGCTCTTTTTTCAGTGATACATTTTTCGGACAGCAGCAGCGACAGTAGTGCGACTGTTGATATTCCGATCACCGAGACTTCGAGGTAGTTTTGCAGGCGTCCGCAGGACCCGTTGTCTCCTCTATCTTTACTTGTCAGTCTGTTATCTCATGTATTCGAGAAAAATAGTTTATATTCCTTCAGAGGATTATATGTATTATTCTTAGAAGTTCGTGAGTATTGTGACACTAGTTCTTGGGTTGTGTATTATGTTTGGATTTTGTGCATCAAATCTAGTAAAAGTTGTTAACTCTTCCGCTAAATTATTATTCTTCTATATTAATAGTATTATTTCTAAATAATTTTTATATGAGGGTTGTAATGATTGGAAATGTAAGTAAGAAGTTAGCTTGCCTAGCTTCCATTAGTAGGTGCCATCACGACTCCCGATGGAGGGGAATCCGGGTTGTGACAAACCCCGTAACACCTAGCCCCACATTCTAAGAGTCTCATCTAAAAAAAGAGACTCGATAAGTTTGCCTGAGAGCAAACATCCAAGAAATCAATGTCTCGAACTTCTAAGGTTCCGGATAATCAAGAAAAAATAGGGTTCCGGATAATCAAGAAAGAAAGAAAAAAAAGAGAAATAAAAGAAGGAAAGCTAAGTATTTCGAACTCTTTGCTTCCTGATCTTTCTTATTTATGAATTGCATGGCTATAATCTCTTTGCTTTCTGATCTTTCTTATTTTTGAATTTCATAGCTATAATTTCTCCTCTATGAATTAGTTCTTAGTCAAAATCGTATGTTTGTTGTTCATAATTGTCACACTTAGATTTCTAGGGTTTAAGTGATAAAATCTAATTAGTAACTAGGTTTTCTGTTAATTAGATTCTACCTCTATTTTAATGTTCTCTTGAATGTCATTAATTGATTACTTAGATTCTGATTTGATTCTTATCTATGAAACTGTCTATTGTTTGGTTAATTTTTTAAATTGATTTTGACTTTGACTTCTGAGTTCTGATTTATAATGGGGCTAAAAGGGTAAATAAGAGAAAAAATACAGGGTTAAATGGGGAAAGCTAATGGGTGTAATGTAATGCTGCCTGGTTCACGGGTAATTAGATAAAGAAATAAAGAGTATTCTGGGCATAATACCTAAGGTTTTGGGGTCGTGACATACTGCCTGGTTCATGGGTAATTAGTTAAAGAATAAAGGGTATTCTTGGCATAATAAAAGGGTAGTTAAGTGAAAATTGAAAGCAAGTGAGGGTAACTTAGACAATTAAGGGTATTAGAATAGTGTAGATGCCACTAGAACCTTCTAGGAGGGGTTTTAGTGCATTTACGGTCAAACTAAGTGTAGTAATCTGAAAATAACTCATAAGATAAAGGGTAGAAACTTAGAATATTAATTTCAAAATTTCCTCCCATTTTTTTCTATAAATAGGCCTCACTAGGCCACTTTTAATAAGTTTTGGAAGGTCTAATATTCTGAAAATCTTTCTAATCTTTAAAAATTCAAATTTCCCAGTTCATCCTTAGGAGATTCTCTAATACTACTGTTCCATTGAATTTGTCTCGAGTTCCAGTTGAAATTATCTTGAGTTTTGGTATTTCGTCGGTTGATCTTTGTTTATTTGATCTGAATTTGGTTGCTTAAGCTGTGTATTGCTGTGGTTATTCCTTGGAAAGTTGTTTGGGTTTTTGAGGGTTTTTGTGATCAAATCTTGTCGTTGTGCACTTGTTGTGAATCTGCTGGTTTATTGTCTGTTGGAGTCCTATTATTGCTGATCCTTCTCCTCTTATTGCTTTAGACTTATCGGATTTATTTCGCCTTTTCAGGTACACTTCTGAAACTCAAAGATGTAGTCACAAATTTGAAGATATAAAAATGTTCGATTGATTTTATGAGCTTTTGATTCTGTTTATTTTAGATATAGAATTAGTTAGACTCATTTGTATTTATTAGGTGAATCGTATGTATAATTGAACTGTGGGACTGGGGACTCGGACTATTAATTTCCTTTTAGTATCTTAGTCTAATTACCACATCAAAAATTACATGTGAAGTAGATTAATAGAAAACAATCACATTAGATTAGAGATTAGAAAAATTGAAAACAAATGATAAAATCTATTTTTTTGGTTGAGATTTTGGATCTTCAGTTGTTACAAATTAGAAAATGCAATAAAATTTTGAAATATTGTCATCTTTAGTTTGTGTTAGTCAGTTTTAATATATAAAAGTATGAGTTCGTCATAATCAAATTTTGATTAGTTAATACGATCTGCTTCAGATTAATTCATGATATATGAGAAAAATTGTAATAAGTATAAAATGATTGTTTAAATATAAACGAATTTGTACTTCAATTCGAATAAGTTTTCTATAGTTTTGTTTTTATATTTCTGATTGAACAAAGTAGCAATTCAAGTCTGCATCTGAACGTGTAGCATTCCAATTGATAAATAATAGTAGAAATCTGTATAATAATAGTTAATATGTAAATCAGGTCTAGTTAATCTGAATAAGTAAAACAATAATATTCGAATAGGAATTCAGTGTTATTGCCTTGATTAATTTCTGATAATATGCAGTTATAATAATCGTGTAAGTCCATTATTAGATTAGTGGTAACATTTTGTGCCTGTTTTGGATTCATGTGGGCCCGATTCAAGTATAAAGGCCCAGATCCATGAGCAATAGCCCCTTGTGCTTATTTGAACAAATCAATGTATATGAATTGGGCTCGAATAAGCCCTGAGCACAACTGTGCTCTGTTCTTCACTGGCCTGATTTTAAGGCCCAAAGCACATGAAGGCCTGAACGTAAAGGGAATAAAAATACAAACCACAACTAGGCAGCATTATTTGTTATTTTGATAAGACAAAAACAATAGTAGAAAATGTAGCACACCTTAGGTTTGACCTCTTAAAATAAATGAGATGAGCCTCGTTTAACTATAAAATGCACGAGGCCCTCAATTAATTGTTATAAAAGATTTAGATTTGGAAGGACCGTTTAGCAAATTTGATGGTCTTTCCCAAAGTTAACAAGATGTAGATATTTTAGGCGTGATTTATAATACACATTCTCAAGTACGGGTGCACATTTATGTGACCCAAATCTAAATCTCAATGAAGTCGAGAATGTGTTAAAGGCCATAGGCGTACTGGTATGATGTGGCCCGAAATGTATTTTCACGATGTTGCAATTCTTTTAAAATTGAAAAGCGGAACATAAAAAGCACATAATTGAATTATATAAAGAAATTAGATAAAAACAAATTCGGCAGTTGAGCGACCGTGCTAAAACCACGGAATCTGGGAGTGCCTAATACCTTCTCCCGGATTAACATAATTCATTATCCGGATTTCTAGTTCGCAGACTGTAACAGAGTCAAACTTTCCTCGGTTTGGGATTAAATTAGTGACTTGGGATACCATTATATTCTCAAGTGGCGACTCTAAAAATTAAAATAAACTAATCACATTCCGACTGTCCTTAAATTGGAAAAAATCCTTCCCTTTTATTTATATCCTTTCCCGGGGCGTAAGTAAATAAGCGGGCTCGATAAAGAGTAATGAAAAATGAGGTGTGGCCGGGGTTACCAGTATGGATTATTACAGTTAATTTGGGTTTGTTCTGAATATGAGTTAATTTTTTTTTGATTATATCTAATTTCACTATATGTTTTTGGTCAATGTGCTATATGTTTACCGCTTTGATATTACGTGAATTGTATATAAAAATTGTGCCGAAACCCTTCTTTTCTTACCTCCGGGGATGTGCGTACTGGTTGAGACTCCCCTTTCTGTTAGTGTCAATACCAAAAATAAGAAAAGAGATCGGACAAGTTACTAAGTCGGACGATCCCGCGGGTCCCCAGTACGTAGCCTCCTTCTCGACTCGAGTCGTCTGCTCGGGGGCACATAGTCTAGAACAAAATAACAAGGTCTTGAACCTAGAAATAGGGACGTTTATTTGCATCATATATGACTTAGGGAACTCAACACAGGGGTTGGGTCCGTCTAGGACAGGTAACCCAAATATGAAAAGACTATCATGATTATATGTTGCATTTATTTGTCTCGGGCCATCATGCTGACTAGTTAGGAAAAGAAGTGAGGGAAAGAAAAGAGAAAATAACAATTGTTGATTTTAGAAGAAAATTGATATTCAAAAACTATCAAAACTCTGTCGAAATTTTGAGAAAGATTGTTAATTTGTTTTATAATAAAAAATCATCATATTGTTTTGCTTCAATAAAATAAAAAAAATAAAAAATATATATAATGGGTTTCTTCAGTATAAAATTCTGATGATTCGGTCAGCTCCGGGAGGTCATTTATGAGCTAGGAGAGCGATCGGAAGTGAATTTGAAGGTCCGGTGTAGTTTTAGGCTTGAATTGGCTAAAGTTGAATTTTGGCGATATCCGATAGGTAGGTGAGATTTTGATCCGGGAGTCGGAATGGAATTCTGACAGTTGCCGTAGCTCCGTTAGGTGATTTCAGGTCATTCGGAGGTCGTTTGGTCGGGTTTTTGATCGAATGTTGGTTGCAGAAGTTTAAATGAAAACTTAGGCTTGAATTTGCTTGGATTCGATGTTTTCCGTGTTTAAGGGCGTGTTTTTAGGATTGGAACAAGTTTGTATCGTGTTATGGAGTATGTTGGTGGTTTTTGTTGGGGTCCCGAGGGCCTCGAGATGAATTTGAGGGTCCAAATGGACCATTTTGAGCCAAAATGAGCAGCTGATCTACTGCAATTATTGCAGAGGAATTTTGTTCTTCGCATTCGCGTAGGTGTCCACACGTTCGCGAAGTGTATCGGAGAGTCGGGGATTTTTGTTCTTCGCATTCGCGAGGCGAAGGACGCGAACGCGTAGGGTGAGGTCTGGGGTGCATCGCGATCGCGAAGCCTGGATCGCGTTCGCGTAGGTATAGGGCTATTGGTCATCGCGAATGCGGCTGAAGCCACGCATTCGCGTAGAGGAAGATCGAGGGCTGCTGCGTTTGTTCATCGCGGACGCATTAGCTGTAACGCAAACGCGCAGAGTTAATTTGTCAGGCAGTGAATTAAATTACAGAAGCAGTGCAGTGGCGGTTTTCAGTCATAAAACACCATGTTTGAGTCTTAGAGAGAGAAACTCACGGGAAACTGCTGGGAATTCATCGGCTATTCATCGGAGGTAAGTTTTATGGCCTAATTACGTTATTTTATGATGGAATCTTTGAGTATTTCACTGTTAATGGAAGATTAAAGGGGGATTTTCCCCCTATGCCTAAATTATGGAAAATCATTGATTTGAATCGGCAAATAAACTCCGATTTTTATGAATTTGGTATGTATAGACTCGTGTTGAGATAAGGATTCCGAAAATATAACTTTTGTAATTTTTCGAGAAGCGTACCAAAGGTCGGGTTTTGACAACTTTGCGGGTTTTGGTGCAAATTGAGTTATTTCGAATGGGTTGTGTATAATTAGCCTATATTGATGTATTCTCAATGATTTTGAACAGATTCGGCATCCGAGGTGGTTGAATTGCGAGGCAAGTGCAAGGCGGACTAAGGTTTCTACTGGATCGAGGTGAGTGGTGATAGTAAATAATGTACCGAGGGTTTGAAACCCCGTACTATCACTTTACAGTGCTATGATGAGATGAGACACGCGTCATGTGATGGGCGTGGTGACGTTGTGATTGGGGAATTGGACTTGGTCTTATCCGATTAATAGTGTATTGTGTATTATGACTGTGAAAGAGATTATAACTGTGTAATTGGCCTAGTAGCCATGTTTGGGGCCTTGTGTAGTTCTGTAGGTGATTAGGGAACTTTTAGAGATAGGTGACCCCTACATCATGTTGGAGACTTACACTCAATCGTAATATTAGTTGTATAGCATGTCGTGGGCCAATACTAGATGTGTACTGTGAGAGAGACTACCTAGGGTGAAAAATCCCCTAATCTAGCTGAGTAGGCCTAAAGGGCCAAGTCTATATTGTCTGGGCCAGGGTCGAGGACCCATTATGAGATACTATATATGTATACCTACATTAGATCGGGCTGCACGCAACAGTGATGTATATGTGGATCGGACCGCATGCCGCAGTAATACCCTTTCGGAGTCCGAGTCCGCACACATTCTCGGTGGGCGCTAGAGTATATATATATATATATATATATATATATATTGGATCGGATTGCACGCCGCAATAATATATGTGTGGATCGGGCTGCATGCCGCAGCATCATAGCGCTTGGGCCCGGGGAGCCCTTCCGAAGTCTATATACACCCCGGTGAGTGCCGTCGATGTTAAACGGAGCGGGCCCGCACGCCGTAGCATTATACTTATACATATATATACATATATATATATATATATATATATATATATATATATATCGCAGCGAGCTATGAGCCGCCGCATTATAGACATATGTACACATATATATATACATTGGATCGGCTGTACGCCGTAGTGGTATGAGTGAGGACTAGGTCAGTGTGGGACCTTGGGGAGATAGATGCGGACTAGAGAAGGGAGTATTCACTATAGAGATGACTTACTTACGAGGTTACCCTTAGAACTGTTTAGTGATAGTACAAGTGTTCTTATTTTCAGTTATTGTTTATCATTATTACTCACTGAGTTGAAATATACTTACCCACTCCCCTGCAATTTTTGTGCAGATTCACATGTTCCAGAGAGTAGTTGAGCTGTCGCAGCTGCTTATTCATTTCTATTCCGCGGAGACTACGAGGTAGCTGCCGACGTCCGCAGAACCTGTTTTCTCCTTCTTTATCATTTTGTTGTCTTCATTTTGCCTAGACTTGCTTGTATAGGATATTTCATCCGTAGAGGCTCAAACTTATGACACCACGATTTGGTTGGGACCGTATTTTGTATGCTTCTACTTCCACGTTTATCACTTTGATATGAAAACATGCTATTTAAGTTTAATTTTAATTTGATTAATAACTGGCTGGTTTAAGGGATAATATGGTCGGGCTTGCCTAGCATTGTGTTGGGCGCCATCACGACTAGGGTTTGGGTCGTGACAAGTTGGTATCGAAGCCTAGGTTAACAGGTCTCGCGAGTCATGATCCGGTTTAGTAGAGTCTCGTGGATCGGTACAGGGACACCTGTACTTATCCTCGGGAGGATGCAAACCTTTTAAGAAAAGTTTCAATTCTTGGAATTCTTGTAGTGCGATTACTTTTGACTTGAACTGAACTTTGATATTTTATTCTCTCACAGATAGCGAGAACTCGAGCTTCCGGACGAGGTGCACGACCACCATTGCCACCTGCTAAAGGCCGTGGATGCGACCGTGATCGTGGTAGGGGTAGGGCAACTAAGGCAGTGCCAACTGACCCACAACCTCCAACTGTTGAGGTTCCCGCATTACCAGTTCAGGCACCAGCTGTGCCCATTGTTATTCCGGGTCTACAGGAGACCCTAGCTCAGATATTAGTGGTTTGCACTGGCCTGGCAAAGGCAGTTTCAGCTTCCACTGCAGCAGCTACATCCGGGACCGGGAGTGGTCATCAGACCCCCGCAGCTCGCACTCCAGAGCCGGCAGTGCAGGGCCTGCAGACACTTAAGGCTCCTCCAGTCCAGCCAGTGGTCCCAGTACAGCCAGTTGTTCAGGTTCAGGGGGATAGGGTCCCAGCTATGACCGACGACGAGCAGCGTCGTCTCGAGAGGTTCAACAGATTATCTCCTCCTATTTTTAGTGGTGCTCCGGGCGAGGACGCCCAAGGTTTTCTGGATAAGTGCCATCAGATGCTCCGTACGGTAGGGATCTTGGAGTCTAGCGGTGTGTCCTTTACTACCTTCCAGTTCCAGGGACTAGCCTTTGCTTAATGGGAGGCTTATGAGCGCCGTAGACCGGCAGGGCCAACACCATTGTCATGGAGAGAGTTCTCCACTATGTTCTTGGAGAAGTGGGTACATCGATCCTAGAGAGAGGAGATGCGTAGACAGTTTGAGGGGCTTCCGCTAGGGAGACATGCCAGTGTCAGAGTATGAGATCAGATTTACAAAGTTGTCTAGATATGCACCGTGGCTGGTTCCTACTAAAAGAGAGAGGATTGGATGCTTTGTGGACGGCCTTATCTATCCCATCCGTATTCTGATGACTAGAGAGAGGGTTTTGAGCCTATTTGAGGATGTTGTGGATATTGCTCGTGACATAAAGATAGATCATCACAGGGAGCGAGATGAGAGGGAGTCCAAGAGCCCTCGAGGATCGGCTAGTTCTAGTGGCACTCGGACCAGAGGCCAGGGTCAGCAGAGCCGAGGTCGCTCTTCCAGGTCTTCACAGTCGGGCCGCTCAGATCACCGTAAGTGGTCTTCTAGCCAGGGTTATCAGGGTTCTCACCAGAGCCAGCCATCTCTCAACGCTATGCCGGCTCAGAGTTCTTCACATGTCCCATCTGTCTAGGGCTTTTCTCGGCATAGTTCGTCAGCTGGACATTCCAGTGTTAGGGGTTCCCTTCAGTCCAGCCCCCAGCACCTAGGAGTTGCTTTGAGTGCGGGGAGTTGCATATCCGGAGAGAGTGCCCCCGTCTTGTATCCAGGTCGTATCAGTAGAGGGGACAACCCTCATCTTCTGGTCCATCTACTTCAGCACCCGCCCTGCCAACTAGGGGTGAGGGTCAGGCAGCTAGGGGTTGCCCTCGAGGGGAGGCCGATCGGGTGGTCAGGCTCGTTGCTATGCTCTTCAGGCCGATCTGAGGCCGTTGCTTCTGATGCTGTCATTACAGATATTATTTCAGTCTGCCACAGAGATGCCTCAGTATTGTTCGATCCTGGTTCTACTTATTCTTATGTATCTACATATTTTGCTCCTCATTTGGGCACGACCCGAGGGTGTCTTGCGTTGCCAGTGCATGTATCTACCCCAGTGGGGGATACTATTATTGTGGACCATGTATACCGGTCATGTCTGGTCACTGTTGGGGGTCTAGAGACCCGAGTGGACCTATTACTTCTCAGCATGATTGATTTTGATGTTATATTGGGCATGTATTGGCTATCTCCATGTCATGCTATTCTGGACTGTCATGTTAAGACAGTCACTTTGGCTATGCCAGGCGTTCAGACTATCGAGTGGCGAGGCACAAATGATTATATGCCCAACAGGGTAATATCTTTTCTCAAGGCCCAACGAATGGTTGGGAAGGGATGTCTTTCTTATTTGGCATTTGTGCGGGAGGTCGGAGTTGAGACTCCCAGTATTGATTCTGTTCCCATTGTGCGAGACTTTCCTGATGTATTCCCTCAGACCTGCCGGGCATGCCGCCGGACAGGGACATTTATTTCGGGATCGATTTGGTGCCAGGCACTCAGCCTATTTCTATTCCTCCGTATCGTATGGCACCAGCTGAGCTGAAGGAATTGAAGGAGCAGCTCCAGGAACTCCTAGATAAGGGGTTCATTCGGCCGAGTGTGTCACCGTGGGGTGCACCGGTCTTGTTTGTTAAGAAGAAAGATGGCTCTATGAGGATGTGTATTGACTACAGGAAGCCGAACAAGGTACTAGTGAAGAATAAGTATCCCTTGCCTCGCATTGATGATTTATTTGATCAGCTCCAAGGAGATAGGGTATTCTCGATGATTGATCTTCCTTCAAGCTACCACCAGCTGAAGATTAGAGAGTCGGATATTATGAAGACAGCCTTCAGGATGAGGTATGGGCATTATGAGTTTCTTGTGATGTCTTTTGGGATAACCAATGCCCCAGCCGCGTTCATGCATCTGATGAACAGTGTATTTCCGCCATATTTGGACTCTTTCGTGATTCTGTTCATAGATGATATCCTGGTGTACTCTCGTAGCCAGGAGGAGCATGCTCAGCATCTTAGAGTGGTGTTGCAGAGGTTGCGGGAGGAGAAGTTGTATGCCAAGTTCTCCAAGTGTGAGTTCTGGCTTGAGTCCGTGGCATTCTTAGGACACGTGGTGTCCCGTGATGGTATTCAGGTGGATCCGAGGAAGGTAGAGGCAGTGCAGAGTTGGCCCAAACCGACCTCAGTTACGGAGATTCGTAGCTTCCCGGGATTGGCAGGGTACTATCGCCGATTTGTTCAGGAATTCTCTTCTATTGCTTCACCCTTGACTAGATTGACTCAGAAGGGTGCTCCTTTCATATGGTCCGAGGAGTGCGAGGAGAGCTTTCAGAATCTCATGACAGCACTGACCACAACACCAGTCTTGATACTGCCGTCAGATTCAGATCCTTATACTATGTATTGTGATGCCTCAAAAGTTGGCATTGGTTGTGTATTGATGTAGGAGGGTAGAGTCATTGCTTATGCTTCTCGCCAGTTAAAGCCCCATGAGAAGAACTACACTGTTCATGATTTGGAGCTAGCAGCCATAGTTCACGCTCTGAAGATTTGGAGGCATTACCTGTATGGTGTCTCATGTGAGGTGTATACGGACCATCGCAGTCTTCAGCACCTATTCAGGAATAAGGACCTTAATTTGAGGCAGCGGAGGTGGCTGGAGTTGCTTAAGGATTATGACATCACTATATTGTATCATCCGGGGAAGGCCAATATTGTGGCAGATGCTTTGAGCCAGAAGGCGGTCAGTATGGGCAGCCTAACTTATATTCTAGTTGGGGAGAGGCCATTTGCTTATGATGTTCAGTCTCTAGCCAATCGGCTAGTGAGGTTGGATATTTTGGAGCCGAGCCGAGTGTTGGCTTGTGTTGTTTCTCAGTCTTCTTTATATGATCGCATCAGGGAGCGACAGTATGATGACCCACATTTGCTTGTCCTTAAGGACAAAGTGCTACACAATGATGCTGGAGATGTGACTATCGACAATGATGGTGTTCTGAGGATGCACGACCGTATTTGTGTGCCCAATGTAGATGGCCTACGAGAGTTGATACTAGAGGAGGCACACAGTTCGCGGTACTCCATTCATCCAGGTGCCGCAAAGATGTACCAAGACTTGAGACAACATTACTGGTGGAGGAGAATGAAGATGGATATTGTTAGGCATGTAGCCAGGTGCCTCAATTGCCAGCAGGTCAAGTATGAGTATCAAAGACCGGGCGGTGTTCTTCAGCGTATGGTTATTTCCAAGTGGAAATGGGAGAGGATCACCATGGATTTTGTTACTGGACTCCCTCAGACAGCAAGGAAGTTTGATTCTGTATGGGTGATTGTTGATCGGGTGACTAAGTCCGCACATTTCATCCCAGTTAGTACTACTTACTCATCGGAGTGGTTGGCAGCGATCTTTATTTGGGAGATTGTCGGGTTGCATGGGGTCCCGGTGTCTATTATATCTGATAGAGGCACTCAGTTCACATCTCAGTTTTGGAGAGCATTTCAGCGAGAGATGGGTACGCGGGTTGAGTTGAGCACCGCATTTCACCCCCAGACAGACGGACAGTCTGAGCGCACTATTCAGATCCTGGAGGATATGTTGCGGGTATGTGTGATTGACTTTGGTGGTTCGTGGGATGAGTTCTTGCCACTTGTTGAGTTTTCCTACAACAACAGTTATCAGTCGAGTATTCAGATGGCCCCGTATGAGGCATTGTATGGCAGACGGTGTAGATCTCCCGTGGGATGGTTTGAGCATGGTGAGGATAGATTGATAGGGACTGAGTTAGTTCAGGATGCTCTGGATAGAGCAAAGTTGATCCAGGAGAGGCTTCGCACAGCACAGTCTCGCGAGAAGAGTTATGCGGACCGTAGGGTTCGAGAGTTGTCTTTCATGGTTGGTGATAGAGTATTGCTGAAGGTTTCACCCATGAAGGGTGTCATGAGGTTCAGGAAGAAGGGGAAGCTGAGTCCCAGGTACATTGGTTCTTTTGAGATACTCGGGAGGGTTGGAGAGGTGGCATATGAGCTGGCCTTGCCACCCAGTTTGTCCAGTGTTCATCCAATATTCCATGTGTCTATGCTCCGGAAGTATATCAAGGATCCGTCTCATGTATTAGACTTCAGTACCATTTAGCTTGATGGTGATCTATCTTATGATGTGGAGCCAGTGGCTATTCTGGGTAGACAGGTTCGAAAATTGAGGTCCAAGGAGATTGCTTCAGTGAAGGTGCAGTGGAGAGGTCGGCCCGTGGAGGAGGCTACTTGGGAGGTCGAGCAGGAGATGCGGAGCAGATATCCTCACCTATTTGAGTCTCCAGGTATGGTTCTTGACCCGCTCGAGGAAGAGCGTTCTGTTATTGTGTGATGACTCGGCCCGTCATCATGTGAGTTATCACCCCGTTATCCCCGTTATATGCTTGTTAAGGTTACAATATGCATGTTTGGTGAGTTTGCGTCAATCCGGGTCGAGTTCGGTTGGAAATGAGATAAATAGTCTCTTAGAAGAAGGAATAGTTGAGAAAAGTCAGCTGGATGTTGACTTGTGAGTTAGAGAGCTCGGAATCAAATTCTGATGATTAGGTCAGCTCCGGGAGGTCATTTATGAGCTAGGAGAGCGATCGGAAGTGAATTTGGAGGTCCGGTGTAGTTTTAGGCTTGAATTGGCTAAAGTTGAATTTTGGCGATATCCGATTGGTAGGTGAGATTTTGATCCGGGAGTCGGAATGGAATTCTGACAGTTGCAGTAACTCCGTTAGGTGATGTTGGATGTGTCTGCAAAATTTCAGGTCATTCGGAGATCGTTTGGTCGGGTTTTTGATCGAATGTCGGTTGTGAAAGTTTGAATGAAAACTTAGGCTTGAATTGCTTGAATTCGATGTTTTCCTTGTTTAAGGGCGTGTTTTTAGGATTGGAACAAGTTTGTATCGTATTATGGAGTATGTTGGTGGTTTTCGTTGGGGTCCCGGGGGCCTCGGGATGAATTCGGGGGTCCAAACGGACCATTTTTAGCCTAAGTGAGCAGCTGATTGTTGCACTAAATTGCAGCAGACATTTGTTCTTTGCGTTCGCGTAGGTGTCCACCCGTTCGCGAAGTGTATCGGAGGGTCAAGGAATTTTGTTCTTTGCGTTCGCGAGGTGAAGGATGCGAACGCGTAGGGTGAGGTCTGGGGTGCATCGCGATCGCGAAGCCTGGATCGCGTTCGCGTAGGTATAGGGCTGTTGGTCATCGCGAACGCGGCTGAAGCCACACGTTCGCGTAGAGGAAGATCGAGGGCTGCTATGTTTGTTCATCGTGAACGCGAGCGTAGCATCGCGTTCGCGTAGGGAAAAAGGGCCTGGAAGTGAATTAAATTCCACAACAGACCAGTCGCGGGTTTCATTCGGGATTGGCATGGTATTATCGCCGATTCGTTCAGGGATTCTCTTCTATTGCTTCACCTTTGACTAGATTGACTCAGAAGGGTGTTCCTTTCATATGGTTCGAGGAGTGCGAGGAGAGCTTTCGGAAGCTCAAGACAGCACTGACCACAGCACCAGTCTTGATTTTACCATCAGCTTCAGATCCTTACACTGTGTATTGTGATGCCTCAGGAGTTGGCCTTGGTTGTGTGTTGATGCAGGAGGGTAGAGTTATTGCATATGCTTCTCGTCAGTTGAAGCCCCATGAGAAGAACTACCCTGTGCATGATTTGGAGTTTAGCAGCTATAGTTCATGCTCTGAAAATTTGGAGGCACTACATGTATGGTGTCTTTTGTGAGGTGTATACGGATCATCGCATCCTTCAGCATCTGTTCAAACAAAAAGATCTTAATTTGAGACAGCGGAGATGGCTTGAGTTTCTTAAGGATTATGACATTACCATATCGTAACACCTGGGGAAGGCCAATGTAGTGGCCGATGCTTTGAGCCGGAAGGCGGTCAGTATGGGCAGCCTAGCTTATATTCCAGTTGGGGAAAGGCCATTTGCTTATGATGTTCAGGCTCTAGCCAATTGGCTAGTGAGGTTGGATATTTCGGAGCCGAGCCGAGTGTTGGCTTGTGTTGTTTCTCGGTCTTCTTTATATGATCGCATCAGGGAGCGACATTATGATGACCCACATTTGCTTTTCCTTAAGGACAGAGTTCTACACAATGATGCTAGAGATGTGACTATTGATAGTGATGGTGTTTTGAGGATGCAGGGCCGTATCTGCGTGCCCAATGTAGATGGCCTTCGAGAGTTGATACTAGAGGAGGCTCACAGCTTACGGTACTCCATTCATCCAGGTGCCGCGAAGATGTACCAAGACTTGAGACAGCATTACTGGTGGATAAGGATGAAGATGGATATTGGTAGGCATGTAGCCAAGTGCCTCAACTTCTAGCAGGTCAAGTATGAGCATCAGAGACCGGGCGGTGTTCTTCAGCATATGGTTATTCTCGAGTGGAAATGGGAGAGGATTACCATGGATTTTGTGACTGGGCTCCCTCGGACTTCGAGGAAGTTCGATTCAGTATGGGTGATTGTTGATCGGCTGACCAAATCTGCACATTTCCGTCCAGTACGTACTACTTACCTCATCAGAGCGCTTGGGAGCGATCTTTATTCGGGAGATTGTCAGGTTGCATGGGGTCCCAGTGTCTATTATATCTGATAGAGGCACTCAGTTCACTTCTTAGTTTTGGAGAGCATTTCAGCGGGAGCTGGGTACGCGAGTTGAGTTGAGCACCGCATTTCATCCTCAGACAGACGGGCAGTCTGAGCGCACTATTCAGATCTTGGAGGATATGTTGCGAGCTTGTGTGATCTACTTTGGTGGTTTGTGAGATGAGTTCTTGCCACTTGCTGAGCTTGCCTACAACAATAGTTATCAGTCGAGTATTCAGATGGCTCCGTACAAGGGGTTGTATGGCAAATGGTGTAGATCTCCTATGGGATGGTTTGAGCCTGGTGAGGATAGATTGATAGGGACCGAGTTAGTTCAGGATGCTCTGGATAGAGTGAAGTTGATTTAGGAGAGGCTTCGCACAACACAGTCTCACCAGAAGAGTTATGCAGACCGTAGGGTTCGAGAGTTGTCTTTCATGGTTGGTGATAGAGTATTTCTGAAGGTTTCACCCATGAAGGGTGGCAAGAGGTTCGGGAAGAAGGGGGAGCTGAGTCCCAAGTACATTGGTCCTTTTGAGATACTCAGGAGGGTTAGAGGGGTGGCATATGAGCTGGCCTTGCCACCTAGTTTGTCCAGTGTTCATCCAATATTCCATGTGTCTATGCTCCGGAAGTATATCAAGGATCCGTCTCATGTATTAGACTTCAGTACCATTTAGCTTGATGGTGATCTATCTTATGATGTGGAGCCAGTGGCTATTCTGGGTAGACAGGTTCGAAAGTTGATGTCCGAGGAGATTGCTTCAGTCAAGGTGCAATGGAGAGGTCGGCCCGTGGAGGAGGCTACTTGGGAGGTCGAGCAGGAGATGCGGAGGAGATATCCTCACCTATTTGAGTCTCCATGTATGTTTCTTGACGATAGGTGTTTTCTTATGTTGGGGAGAATGTGATGACCCTGCCTGTCATCATGTGAGTTATCACCCCGTTATCCCCGTTATATGCTTGTTAAGGTTACAATATGCATGTTTGGTGAGTTTGCGTCAATCCGGGTCGAGTTCGGTTGGAAATGAGATAAATAGTCTCTTAGAAGAAGGAATAGTTGAGAAAAGTCAGCTGGATGTTGACTTGTGAGTTAGAGAGCTCGGAATCGAATTCTGATGATTCGGTCAACTCCGGGAGGTCATTTATGAGCTAGGAGAGCAATCGGAAGTGAATTTGGAGGTCCGGTGTAGTTTTAGGCTTGAATTGGCTAAAGTTGAATTTTGGCGATATCCGATCGGTAGGTGAGATTTTGATCCGGGAGTCGGAATGGAATTCCGACAGTTGCAGTAGCTCCATTAGGTGATTTTGGATGTGCCTGCAAAATTTCAGGTCATCCGGAGGTCGTTGGGTCGGGTTTTTGATCGAATGTTGGTTGCGGAAGTTTAAATGAAAACTTAGGCTTGAATTTGCTTGGATTCGATGTTTTCCTTGTTTAAGGGCGTGTTTTTAGGATTGGAACAAGTTTGTATCGTATTATGGAGTATGTTGGTGGTTTTCGTTGGGGTCCCGGGGGCCTCGGGATGAATTCGGGGGTCCAAACGGACCATTTTTAGCCTAAGTGAGCAGCTGATTGTTGCACTAAATTGCAGCAGACATTTGTTCTTTGCGTTCGCGTAGGTGTCCACCCGTTCGCGAAGTGTATCGGAGGGTCAAGGAATTTTGTTCTTTGCGTTCGCGAGGTGAAGGATGCGAACGCGTAAGGTAAGGACTGGGGTGCATCGCGATCGCGAAGACAGGTCCGCGTTCGCGTAGGTCTGAGGCGGTTGGTCATCGCGAATGCAGCTGAAGCCATGCGTTCGTGTAGAGGAAGATCGAGGGATGCTGCATTTGTTCATCGCGAACGCGTGAGTAGCGTCGCGTTCGCGTACGATAAAATTGTCTGGCAGTAAATTAAATTCCAGAACAGTCTAGTCGCGGAGCTCATTCATAAAAACACCAGTTTTGAGTCTTAGAGAGAGAAACTCATGGGAAATTGCTGGGAATTCATCGGGTTTTCATCAGAGGTAAGTTTTATGGTTCAATTATGTGCTGATTCACAGGTGCCAGAGAGCAGTTGAGCTGTCGCAGCTGCTTATTCATTAGTCTTGATACTGCCATCAGCTTCAGATCCTTATACTGTGTATTGTGATGCCTCGGGAGTTGGCATTAGTTTTGTGTTGATGTAGGAGGGTAGAGTCATTGCTTACATTTCTCGCAAGTTGAAGCCCCATGAGAAGAACTACCCTGTTCATGATTTGGAGCTAGCAACCATAGTTCACGCTCTGAAGATTTGGAGGCATTACCTATATGGTGTCTTATTATGGTTCGAGGAGTGCAAGGAGAGCTTTTAGAAGCTCAAGACAGCACTGACTACAGGTGGCTGTAGTTGCTTAAGGATTATGACATCACTATATTGTATCATCCGGGGAAGGCCATTATTGTAGACGATGCTTTGAGTCGGAAGGCGGTCAGTATGGGTAGCCTAGCTTATATTCCAGTTGGGGAAAGGCCATTTGCTTATGATGTTCAGGCTCTAGCCAATTGGCTAGTGAGGTTGGATATTTCGGAGCCGAGCCGAGTGTTGGCTTGTGTTGTTTCTCGGTCTTCTTTATATGATCGCATCAGGGAGAGTCAGTATGATGACCCACATTTTCTTGTCCTTAAGGATAGAGTTCTACACAATGATGCTAGAGATGTGACTATTGACAGTGATAGTGTTCTGAGGATGCAGGGTCGTATCTGCGTGCCCAATGTAGACGTCCTTTGATAGTTGATACTAGAGGAGGCTCACAGCTCGCGGTACTCCATTCATCCAGGTGCCGCGAAGATGTACCAAGACTTGAGACAACATTACTGGTGGAGAAGGATGAAGATGGATATTGTTAGGCATGTAGCCGAGTGCCTCAACTGCCAGCAGGTCAAGTATGAGCATCAGAGACCGGGCGATGTTCTTTAGCGTATGGTTATTCCCGAGTGGAAGTGGGAGAGGGTTACCATGGATTTTGTTATTAGGCTCTCTCGGACTTCGAGGAAGTTCGATAGTGTGGGTGATTGTTGATCGGCTGACCAAATCCGTATATTTCATCCCAATATGTACTACTTACTCATCGGAGCGGTTAGCGGTGATCTTCATTCGGGAGATTGTCAGGTTGCATGGGGTCTCAGTGTCTATCATATCTGACAGAGGCACTCAGTTCACTTCTCAGTTCTGGAGAGCATTTTAGCTGGAGCTGGGTAGACGGGTTCAGTTGAGCACCGCATTTCACCAGAAAGACGGGCAGTCTGAGCGCACTATTCAGATCCTGGAGGATATGTTGCGAGCATGTGTGATTGACTTTGGTGGTTCGTGGGATGAGTTCTTGCCACTTGTTGAGTTTGCCTACAACAACGGTTATTAGTCGAGTATTCAGATGGCCCCGTACGAGGCATTGTATGGCGGACGGTGTAGATCTCCCGTGGGATGGTTTGAGCCTGGTGAGGTTAGATTGATAGGGACTGAGTTAGTCCAGGATGCTCTGGATAGAGCAAAGTTGATCCAGGAGAGGCTTCGCACGGCACAGTCTCGCCAGAAGAGTTATGCAGACCGTAGAGTTCGAGAGTTGTCTTTCATGGTTGGTGATAGGGTATTGTTGAAGGTTTCACCCATGAAGGGTGTCATGAGGTTCGAGAAGAAAGGGAAGCTGAGTCCCAGGTACATTGGTCCTTTTGAGATACTCAGGAGGGTTGGAGAGGTGGCATATGTGTTGGCCTTGCCACCCAGCTTATCCAGCGTTCATCCAGTATTCCATGTGTCTATGCTCCAGAAGTACATCGGGGATTCGTCACATGTATTAGACTTCAGTACCATTCAGCTTGATGGTGATCCATCTTATGATATGGAGCCAGTGGCTATTTTGGGTAGACATGTTCGAAAGTTGAGGTCCAAGGAGATTGCTTCAGTCAAGGTACAGTGGAGAGGTCGGCCCGTGGATGAGGCTACTTGGGAGGTCGAGTAGGAGATGCAGAGCAGATATCCCCACCTATTTGAGTCTCCAGGTATGTTTCTTGACCCGCTCGAGGACGAGCGTTTTCTTAAGTTTGGGAGAATGTGATGATCCGGCCCGTCTCATGTGAGTTATCACCCTATTATCCCCATTATATGCTTGTTAATGTTGAAATATGCATGTTGGGTAAGTTTGAGTCAATCCGGGTTGAGTTTGGTTAAAATTGAGACAAATAGTCTTTTAGAAGAAGGAATAGTTGAGAAAAGTCAACTGGATGTTGACTTGTGAGTTAGAGAGCTCGAAATCAAATTCTGATGATTCGGTCAGCTCCGGGAGGTCATGTATGAGCTAGGAGAGCGATCAGAAGTAAATTTGGAGGTCCGAGGTAGTTTTAGGCTTGAATTGGCTAAAGTTGAATTTGGGCGATATCCGATCGATAGGTGAGATTTTGATCCGGGATCGGAATGAAATTTCGACAGTTGAAGTAGCTCCATTAGATGATTTTGAATATGCCTGCAAAATTTCAGGTCATTCGCAGGTCGTTTAGCCGAATGTTAGTTGCGAAAGTTTAAATAAAAACTTAGGCTTAAATTCGCTTGGATTCGATGTTTTCCGTGTTTAAGGGCATGTTTTTAGGATTGGAACAAGTTTGTATCGTGTTATGGAGTATGTTGGTGGTTTTTGTTGGGGTCCCGGGGGCCTCGGGATGAATTCGGGGGTCCAAACGGACCATTTTTAGCCTAAGTGAGCAGCTGATTGTTGCACTAAATTGCAGCAGACATTTGTTCTTTGCGTTCGCGTAGGTGTCCACCCGTTCGCGAAGTGTATCGGAGGGTCAAGGAATTTTGTTCTTTGCGTTCGCGAGGTGAAGGATGCGAACGCGTAAGGTAAGGACTGGGGTGCATCGCGATCGCGAAGCCTGGATCGCGTTCGCGTAGGTATAGGGCTGTTGGTCATCGCGAACGCGGCTGAAGCCACGTGTTCGCGTAGAGGAAGATCGAGGGCTGCTACATTTGTTCATCGCTAACGCATGCGTAGCATCGCGTTCGCGTAGGGTAAAAGGGCCTGGCGATGAATTAAATTCCAGAACAGACCAGTCGCGGGTTTCATTCATAAAAACACCATTGTTGAGCCTTAGAGAGACAAACTCACGGGAAATTGGTGAGAATTCATCGGGTTTTCATCGGAGGTAAGTTTTATGGTTCAATTATGTGTTTTTATCTTAGAATCCTCCCCTATTTCACTGAAATTGAATGAATTAATGGGGGAATTTAGCCCTAAGCCAGGGTTATGATAAAATGTCGATTTGAATGGGCAAACGGAGTCCGAATTTTGGAAAACTTTATATGTATGGACTAGTGTTGAGATAAGAGTTCCGAAAATATAACTCTCGTAATTTTTTGAGAAGCGTACCAAAAGTCGGATTTTGACAACTTTGTGGGTTTTGGTGCAAATTGAGTTATTTCGAATGGGTTGTGTATAATTAGCCTATATTGATGTATTCTCAATGATTTTGAACAGATTCGGCATCCGAGGTGGTTGAATTGCGAGGCAAGCGCAAGGCGGACTAAGGTTTCTACCGGACCGAGGTGAGTGGTGATAGTAAATAATGTACTGAGGGTTTGAAACCCCGTACTAGCACTTCACAGTGCTATGATGAGATAAGACACGCGTCATGTGACGGGCGTGGTGACATTGTGATTGGGGAATTGGACTTGGTCCTTTCCGACTGATAGTGTATTGTGTATTATGACTGTGTAATTGGTCTAGTGGCCATGTGTGGGGCTTTGTGCCGATCTGTAGAGCATTAGGGAACCTGTAGAGCTAGGTGACCCCTATATCATGTTGGAAACTTAGACCCCTATATCATGTTGGAAATTTACACTCAGCCGTAAAACTAGCTGTATAGTGAGAGAGACTACCTAGGGTGAAAATTCCCCGATTTAGCTGAGTGGGCCTGAAAGGCCAAGTCTATACTGACTGGGACAGGGTCGAGGACCCATTATGAGGTACTATATGTATATACCTACATTGGATCGGACCGCACACCGAAATGATGTATATGTGGATCGAACTGCACGCCGTAGTAATATATACAAATGGGATAGACTGCACGCTGCAGTATTATTGCACTTGGGCTGTCGGAGCCCATTCGGAGTCTGAGTCTGCACACATTCTCAGTGAGCGCTGGAGTATATTATGGGATCGGGCTGCACGCCGCAGCAGTATATATATATATATTGGATAGGACTGCACGCCGTAGTAATATATGTGTGGATCGGGCTGCACGCCACAGTGTCATAGCGCTTAGGCCTAGGGAGCCCCTCCGAAGTCTGTATATACCCCTAGTGAGCGCTATGTATTGGAGCAGACTGCACGCCGCAACATTATACTTATACATATATGTATATACCTATATATATATATCGCAGCGGGCTACGCGCCGCCGCATAATAGACATATGTATGCTTATATATATACATTGGATCGGTTGTACGCCGTAGCGGTACGAGTGAGAACTAGGTCAGTGTGGGACCTTGGGGAGATAGATGCGGACTAGAGAAGGGGGTATTCACTGTAGAAATGACTTACTTATGAGGTTACCCTTAAAACTGTTTAGTGAGGTGGTTTGGGCATGTGCGGAGGAGAAGCCCTGATGCACCGGTGAGGAGTTGTGAGCGACTGGCGGTGGTTGGCGCGAGTCGAGGGAGAGGGAGGCCTAAGAGGTATTGGGGTGAGGTGATTAGGCAGGATATGGCTAGAATGGGGATTTCCGAGGACATGACCCTTGATAGGAAAGTTTGGAGGTCTAGTATTAGGGTTGTAGGGTAGGGCCTTCTAGAATTCTTAGTACTTCGTTAGGGGCTTAGTGGGGTTTGGTAGCGATCTCTATAGTTAATTAATGTATTGTATTGTGCCTCTTATGGTAGTAACCGATTGGTATTATTGCATGTCATTCTACTTTTGGTTTTATATTTAAATAATTATTTATTTGATCTATCCCGGATTTACTAACATTGTTTTGTTTTGTTTTGTTTTGTTTGTTGATTTTCTCTCTCTTTTTCTGAGCCGATGGTCGATTGGAAACAACCTCTCTGCCCTTTTGGGTAGGGGTAAGACCCGTGTACGTATTACCCTCCCCGGACCCCACTTTGTGGGAATATACTTGGTAGTAGTAGTTGTTGTTGTTACACAACAAATGAAAATTTTGGTTTATGATCTATCATCTGGCATTCTAAATTGCTGCTTAACACCATGGAAGTCTGAGATGCATCCTTCATTTTTATCTCGCGGAGACTACGAGGTAGCTGCCGACGTCCGCAGAACCTGTTTTCTCCTTCTTTATCATTTTGTTGTCTTCATTTTGCCTAGACTTGCTTGTATAGGATATTTCATCTATAGAGGCTCAGACTTGTGACGCCACGATTTGGTTGGGACCGTATTTTGTATGCTTCTATTTCTATGTTTATCATTTTTATATGAAAATATGCTATTTAAGTTTAATTGATCATCTGTAATTAATAATTGGTTGGTTTTGGATAACATGGTCGGGCTTGCCTAGCATTGTGTTGGGCGCCATCACGACCAGGATTTGGGTCGTGACAAGTAATTGCCATTAAAGGTATAAGAGGAATAGAAAATGGCATAATTATGGATTTAATAATAGTTGGAATAAGTCAATTTTGTCAAAATTAAAAATGGTTGGTCTAAAAATAATTTGACCGAACTACGCTGGTTTGATTCTCACCACTAGGTGAGATACGTAGGCAACCCTTGACGGGTCCATCCACACTTTTTATGAAAATAATAAAAAATTTTGAATATTTGTCATAAATCAAGTGGTGTCTTTTTGTCAAAATAGCTGAAATGTCCAGAAAGGGCGCCGGAAGGCTGTTTGTGCAAAAATGGTCACTTTTGAGTCATTTCCACAAAATAGTAAGCACACCCTTAAAATATTCAATTGAAGTGCTAAAGGGCCGTATTTGCAAAATTGGGCTTTATTTTGAAAATGAAAAAATATGTTGTCTCTTTAGGGTCATAATAATAAGTGATTAAATCACCTTAATAAATGTTCAGGATGAGCATGATGCAAAATAAACCTCTCTCAATTATGAATAAAATTCCTTTGGAGTTACGTCTATGGTGGAGTGATTTGGGTCAAGACGGACAAGATGAAGTTGAGAAATATTTGAAAGATCTTACTGGGCTACTTGATATTATACCCCGGGGAGACATAATTAGAGCCTTGGTTACTTGTTGGGATCCGGCACACAATGTGCTTCATTTCTCGAACTTCGAGTTTACTCCGACACTAGAGGAGATTTCCAGTTATATTAGGAAAGATGAGGTTCCCCTGAAGGACAAATACCCGGTTGCTCCAAGAGCTGTTACCGCTCATAGATTCCTGAATTCCTTGAAAATAGCACGAAGTTTTCATAATAAAGATTTGGCCAAAGGGTATTGTACTATGAATTTCATATACCATAGATATGGTCATATCGGAGGCTTTAATAACCCGGCAAACAAACTCTGCAGCAAAGCAAACCATACAAAATGGGAGGAACACAGACGTTTTGCTTTCATGGTGGCCTTTTCGGGTTTGATAGTGTTTCCAAAGAAAGACGGGAACATCAGTATAAGAGTAGCCAGAATTGTAAGTACTCTCTTCACACAAGATAATAGTACTTTGGCACCTATGATAGTAGCTGATATCTTTTGTGACCCTACAGCTTGTAAAGCCGGAGTAGATTTCTTTGAGGGATGCAATTTGCTATTACAAATGTGGATGATCGAGCACTTGTGCCATCATCCTCAATCTAAGCTATAGGTATTCGAAAGAAACTTGCATAGAAGAATTCTACACGAGGATAAAATGAGTCAAATTGCCGGAAGGGTTCAAGGGTTGGATCATATACTTTCGATCTCTTACTGCTAGCCAGATAGAATGGACATTCGGGTGGCTACCCGTCAATGAAAGTTTATACATGCCGGTAGAAGAATCATAGTTTCTCTTAATGGGACTTAAAAGTATTCGACCCTATGCTCCATATCGAGTTTTACTGAAACTTGGAAGATATCAAATAGTCAGCACTCAAGTAATTGAGTTTAGTCCTGACGGGCAATTTCCTAAAGAAAAAGTTCGTCAAATTTGGAATGAATGCCAATGTTTGAAATCAGACACTTGTGCAAGGGATCAGGCCAAAGGCGAAGTGTCACCTAGTTATTCCGTGTGGTATAGAAGAGATTGTGAGCATGAAAGGCCAATGAAGAGACCTCATATCCAAGAATTTGCCGAGCTTTCAAAAGAACAATGGGTTTGGTTGGCTAAAGAAATGAATACCGAGCAAAAATCAGCATGCTAGAAAAACAAGTTTAAGACCTCATGTTGGAAAATAGCGTGCAAGTAGCAGCTGACGAGGGTGAAAAAAAGCAACTAGTTAAAGAAAATGAGGCCCTAAGAGCTCAGATTCAGAAAATGAGAACAGCAACTAAAACCCCTATTCGAAATGCCCGGGATGAATTTTTTTTTGATAATTTGCAATGAAAAGTGAGCGACTATAGTTTTGACATGGATAAGCAGAAAAAGAATTAACCAGGTTCGGAAGCAATTAGCTAGGAACACAGAAGAAAGGGCCTGCATGATTCAAGAGCTGAAGGAAGAACATAATGTCAAAGTTGCTCGATTGAGGAAAAAGATTATTACTGCTGAGGTCAAGATTAGCAAACAAGTGAAAGAGTTTAGTATGGAAAGAGAACATTGCTATACGGCCATAACACGATTAGAAATGGAACTGCAGCAGCTTTAAGAGAAAAGCCAACAGACTCTGGATGCTCGTGCTGAAAAGATAGGGAGGTTACTTTAAGAAAAGGGAATGATTAGAGAAAGGATTCTCAAAATTGCTCATTATATCACTCGGAAGTGCCAGATATGTGAAGATATGACCCAGACCACATTCTTCGCCTCAGCAATGATATTCGTGAAGCAAATAATGGGTGAATTAGACAAACTCCAAAGGGGACTTGCAAATAGGCCCGCGGTGAGACCGAACGATGTCCCGCAGGCACTAAGATCTTTGATGTATTTTTAGGTTAGACATTCAAGTATGTATTTTTCAGTTTTTGCATTATTCTAGTACAGTTATCATCTTAGAGTCTATCTTTGTAATCGATGTTGATTATTAATAAATTTGAAAATCCCAAAAAATCTGTACTTGTGATCTTTGTCTTTCTTTTTCTTTAAACACATATGCGGTAGGAAAATCTATTGGATCAACTAAAGAAGAAAAAAAAGACAGAGGAAAAATTGGCAGTGATGAAAATAATGAAAAGAAAAGAAAAGAAAATAAAAAGCCTAAGTAAAAGAATTGACAAAACGAGAAAAAGGCAAAATGAATGAAAAGTTAATAAAGCCGGAATGACGCATATGGCCAAGCAAAATTGTGTAAATATGTATGTGCTCCCAACATGCGGTTATTTGATCAATAATGGCCTAACCACTAACGAGTATTGTTGTTGTTGAGTCCAGACAGGTGGTTTGTAGTTGGCTTTCTGGCAACCCATCATTACAACACTCATTCTAAAGATATGACAAAGGCAATCACCCAAGAAATTGAGGCTACGGTTGTGGACCCAGCCCGGGAAGATGAGGTGCTAGACGTGAGTGCTATGAAAGAAGAGATGTACAAGCTCAAGCTGCAGACGGCTGAAATGTACCAGACCTGGGCGAAGGGACAGGTCTGGTTATATCCTGCTTATATCCCTCCACATGTCCAAACACAGGACCCACCCACCATAAATTCATCCCATGCTTACCCCACATACCCACCTTACTATGCAACTACCTCACAAGCACCACCACCTCCAGCACCTAAACAGATTCCACCACCACCACCGCATGTCGCTCCCGTGTATGTGGCCCCTCCACCAGCCACATTACACAAATCATCCAGTGAACGATTATTTCATGTTCAAGACAATCGTTATTATCCTCTCGAGCCTACCTTCCGACAGCATGATTCTTATACTCCTCTCATCGACATGGCCGAGGAGGAAAAACCACCCAAAAACCCTGAACAAGAAGAGATGATCCGAAAAATAAAGAGTCTTGAATAATCTTTCCGGAACATGCAGGGCCTTAGTGGCCAAGTGAGCATAGCTTACAAAGATTTGTGTCTATTCACGAAGGTGCAGCTACCGACAGGTTTTAAGCTACCGAAATTTGATCTTTATGATGGTCACGGCGACCCAGTGGCACATTTGAGAGGTTTTTGCAGCAAAATGCGAGCTGCCGGCGGTAAAGATGAGGTTCTAATGGCTTATTTTAGCCAAAGCCTTAGTGGATCGGCCCTAGAGTGGTACACCGGGAAAGACCACGCTAGATGGTTTATTTGGGATGATCTCGCCCAAGCATTCACTAACCATTTCAAATACAACTTGGAGATTGTTCCTGACAGGCTTTCATTAACAAAGATACTAAAGAAGCCAAGAGAGAGCTTCCGAGAATACAGCTTCAGGTGGAGAGAACAAGCTGCCCGGGTAGACCCACCTATGAAAGAAGGAGAGATGGTGGACTACTTCTTACAAGCTCTAGAGCCGACATGCTATGGACATTTAGTATCAGCTGTCGGAAAAACATTTAACGACGTCGTCAAGATGGGGAGCATGGTTGAGGAAGGTTCAAAATCGAACAAGATTATGAACTATTTAGCCATAAAAGCCACAACCCAGGCAATTCAAACAGGCATCGGGGGAGCTCTTGGGAAAAAGAAGAAAGAAGAGGTGGTCATTGTAGAGGGAAGATCATGGTCCAGGAATCCTAATCCTTACTACCATCAACCTCGCCCACATCATCAGCCTTACTCACCAGCACCATATGGCCCTCCACAACACTACTACCCTCCCCCTGTCCCATAATTTTCAGTACACAATGCTCAAACCTACCCACTACCGCCAACAAAATGGCGAGCACTAGCACCTCATAACACATACCATACCCAGAATACATACCCACCACCCAAAACATATAAAAACCCCGGTGGAACAGGCTTCTGCCCTAATCCCGATGACAGGAATAATAGGCTGCAAAAGAAGAAAGCTTTTACTCCATTAGGTGAGTCATACACCAGTCTTTTTCATAGACTGAGGCAGCTCGAAATCTTGAACCCCGTTGAATCCAAAATCCCTAACCTACCACCAAAGAACCTGGACCAGCCTGATAGGTGTGAGTACTGTTCGGGAGCTCGAGGACATGACAATAAAAAGTGTTGGCATCTTAAGACCGCAATTCATGAGCTTATTGATTCAAGAAGAATTGAAGTCCACGCTCTCGAGGCTCCCAATATTACACAAAACCCCCTACATGTTCATCACGAAGCTCGTATGATAGAGTTGATACAAAGGGGAGATTGCAAAAAGCCTTCTCAAACTGTCATGATGATCAATGCAAGTGAAGGCAAGGTATAGGAGAAAGCAATGGGTAAGAAAGAAGTAATTACGGTAAGGCAAGTGATGAATGAGCCTGTGGTGGTAGCAAAGCCCGAGCCGGTGAAGGTGATAGTTCCGGGAGCAAGTGCAAAACCTGTGTTGACTGTGAAAGGGGCCCAAATAGAGCCGGTCAATATCAAACCGGTTACTCAATTGCCTGTTGCAAATGCTAAAGTTGTACAATGGAATTACAACAAAGTGACTGTCATGTATCGGGGGAAAGAGGTTAAAGATGAAATTTATGAGACCCACTATTTGACGAGATTGGTGAGGTGCTTTGATCCCGAAGAATTAAGAAAAGCAGAACTTGACAAAGATAATCCGGCTCATGTGAAAAAAGGGTGTTACTGAAGAGGAGGTCGAGGAATTTTTGAGGAAAATGAAGGCGCAGGTCTATTTGATAGTAGAACAATTGAGAAAGACGCCAGCGCAAATATCTCTGCTGTCCCTGATGATTCACTTCGATGAACATCGTAGCGCATTAATAAAAATCTTGAATGAGGCTCATGTGCCTGAAAAGATTACATTAAGTCATCTTGAAAAGAGTGCAAATAAAATCTTTGAGGTGAACAGGGGTGAAGTTCCTTGATGACGAATTGCTGATAGAAGGAACGGAGCATAACACGGCCTTGTATCTTACTGTGAAATATGAAGATTCGGTAGTGACTCGTGTGTTGATTGATAATGGGTCGAGTGCCAATATATGCCATTTGTCTACTTTGGGAAAGCACAATATTGATAATGAAAGAATCTACAAGAACAATATTTGTGTACATGGATTCGACGGAGGTGGAAAGAATACTATTGGAGACATCGTGTTGGAGCTTACCATCAGATCGATAGAGTTTACAATGGAATCTAAAGTCTTGGATGTTGTTGTATCCTATAATCTCCTACTGGGTCGACCATGGATTCATGCGGCAAAGGCCGTACCATCCTCACTCCAACAGATGGTAAAGTTCGAATGGGACCGTCAAGAAATAGTGGTCCATGGCGAAGATAATTCTTGCAACACCATCACTCCTTTTGAAAATATTGAGGGCGATAAAGGCCCCGGGTGTACCAAGTGGTGGATTTTATATCAGTTGATAAAATTCCTAAATGCAAGCATGTTCCGGTGCCAAAAATAGCTTCCGCATCGGTTATGGTTGCTACGAAGATGTTGAAAAATGGGTTTCTCCCTGGGAAAGGATTGGGAGCTGCATTACAGGGAATCACACAGCCAGTATCTCTTCCCGGTAGTATTGACACTTTTGGGTTGGTTTTAAACTAACCATTGTTGATATAAAGAGAGTCCGAAAACTGAAGAAGAATGGTTGGACCCTCCCTAAGCCTATCCATTGCCTCTCATATTCGTTCGTCATGTCTGATACAAAAAGGCATCCGGCGACAGTAATGCCCAACTTAGTAGAGATAAGGCCCGACAGGGAGCTACTTGAAAGATTTGAAAAGATATTTGAAGAGGTGAATATGGTAGAAGAAGTTGAGGGCACAAGTAAAATGGATGTCCAATTTGTTGGATCCCAAACCCAGCTGAATAACTAGAAAGGTACTCCTCTTCCGACTAGAAGGGAGTTGTGGTAGTTAGCTTTGATGTTTCATTCTTAATTTGTTTTATTTCAAGGCTGTAAAACAGATTAAATGTTCCATCCAATTGGACGTGTCAAACCTTGTTTTCTATTGAAATTTTAATGAAATGCAATTTCTTTCTTCCTTCATTCCGATAGACTTATCTTATTTTTCTTTTCTTTTCTTATGCAGTCTGTTTTTTGCTGATTTCAGTGATGTGTCATGCATAAGGAATTTTCGGCCCAATCTTGATAACTAAATAGTAATACAGGAAATTGAATGTGATAATGAAGTGGAGTATGATGACGAGAAAGTATTGGAAGAAATTAGTAAATATCTGAGCCAATATGAGGAGAAAACCCAAACCAAACTTAAATGAGACGGAGGCCATTAATCTGGGAATCAGGAAAATATTCGAGAAACAAAGATAAGCATTCATTTGGAATCCTCACCCATTGAAGAATTGATAAAACTGTTTCATGAATACAAAGATATATTTGCATGGTCATACAATGACATGCCGGGACTGAGCACCGATTTGGTAGTCCATAATTGCCCACTTATTCAGAATGCCCGCCCGTTAAGCAAAAGTTGAGGAAATTCAAAAGATATCAGTGTGAATATAAAAGAAGAAGTCAATAAGCAATTTTAAGCAAAGGTTATACGGGTTACCAAATATCCCACCTGGTTAGCCAAAGTTGTGCCTGTTCCAGAAAAAAGACGGAAAAACTAGGGTGTATGTTGATTATTGAGACCTCAACAAAGAAAGTCCGAAAGACAATTTTCCATTTCCAAACATCCATGTATTGATTGACAATTATGCCAAACATGAGATTGGTTCTAAGTGACAGTTCCAGCATTCAGGGTAACTTCGGCAGTACCCAAGTTTGCGTGTTGGTACTCCAAATATCGTGTATCTAGAAGAGAAAGTCGAGCTACAACAGGAGGCCAATGACTACCATGCTCTATGATATGATACATCGGGAGATCAAGGTTAATGTGGATGATATTATTATTAAGTCCAGAAAGCAATATGACCATGCTAAAGACTTGAAGAAGTTTTTCCAGAGGCTTCGTGTCACGACCCTAGTTCACCAATCGTGAATCTGTCATGACGGCACCCAGGGAAATTGTTGGGGTTTGTGGTAAGTCAAAGTGGTATTGAATTGGACCCATCTAAAATCAAAGCCATCCAGGAATTGCCTCCGCCAAAGAGCAAGAAAGATGTGATGAGTTTACTCGGTAGGTTGAATTACATTAGAATATTTATCGCTCAACTTACATCAACTTGTGAGCCTATCTTTAGATTGCTGAAGAAAGATGTTGCAGTTAAATGGACTGATGAATGTCAAGTCGCATTTGATAAAATCAAGGAATACCTGGGCAACCCACCTGTATTGGTTCCGCCGGAGCCCGGAAGGCCCTTGATCCTTTATTTGACTGTATTGGATAATTCCTTCGGCTGTGTACTGGGGCAGCATGATGAAACAGGAAAGAACAAACAGGCAATTTATTATCTCAGTAAGAAATTCACGTCTTACGAGGTAAAGTACACTCAATTGGAAAGGACATGCTATTCTTTGACCTGGGTGGCATAGAAATTGAAGCAGTATTTATCAGCTTATACCAGTTATCTCATCTCCCGACTAGATCCGTTGAAGTACATCTTTCAGAAGCCTATGCCTACAGGGAGGCTTGCTAAATGGCCGATCCTACTCACAACGTTTGATATTATTTATGTAACCCGCACTGTCATTAAAGCACAAGCGGTTTCCGATCGCTTAGTAGAGAATCCAGTTGATGACGAATATGAACCACTGAAAACATATTTTCCTGATGAAGAAGAAATGAGTATTGAAGAATTGGAACAAGATGAAAAGCCTTGCTGGAAGTTATACTTTGATGGGGCTGCTAACAATAAAGGCGTCAGGGTAGGAGCAATACTTATTTCAATAATGGGTCAGCATTATCCTATCACCGCTCAGCTTCGTTTCTTCTATACCAACAATATGGCTGAATACGAATCATGTATACTGGGATTGAGAATGGCTATAGATATCGGTGTTCAAGAAATTTTGGTCATAGGTGACTCGGATCTCTTGGTACATCAGATTCAAGGAGAATGAGCAACACGAGATTTAAAACTCATACCATACTGGCAATGCCTACATGAACTATTCTAGCGGTTTCAGTCCATAGAATTCAAGCATATCCCGAGAATCCATAATGAAGTTGTCGATGCTCTAGCCACTCTGGCATCTATGTTACATCATCCAAATAATGCTTATGTGGACCCGTTGGAAATTCAGGTTCGTGATCAAAATGCTTATTGTAATACAGTAGAAGAGGACTTCGATTGTGAGCCGTGGTTCCATGATATTAAAGAGTATCTCGGAATGGGGGTATATCCGGCACAAGGTACAGGGGATCAGAAGAGAGCTATAAGACGATTGACAAATGGATTCTTCTTTAGCGGATGGGTTTTGTATAAAAGAACCGTGATCTTGGTTTTATGAGATGTATAGATGCAAAGCAAGCTACAACAATTATGGCTGAAGTACATGCAAGGGTCTGTGGACCACACATGAGTGGGTATGTGCTAGCAAAGAAAATACTCTGAGCAGGATATTACTGTCTTACTATGGAGCGGGATTGTATCAACTATGTGCACAAATGTCATCAATGCCAGATACATGGAGATTTGATTTATTCTCCACCATATGAGTTGCATATGATGTCGGCACCATGGCCTTTTGTTGCTTGGGGTAGGGATGTCATTGGGCCAATCGAGCTAGCAACATCTAATGCGCACAGCTTTATTCTGGTTACCATTGACTATTTTACTAAATTGGTTAAGGCAAAGACATTCAAGGCAGTAACCAAGAAGGCAGTAGTAGATTTTGTGCATGCAAACATCATTTGCCGGTTCGGAATTCCGAAGGTGATTATTACAGATAATAGTGCCAACCTTAACAATCATTTGATGGCAGAGACATGTAAGAAGTTTAAAATTACGCACCGCAATTCCACACCATATCGTCCTAAGGCGAATGGAGCAATTGAAGCAGCCAATAAAAACATTAAGAAAATTATTCGAAAAAATGGTGGAAGGATCAAGATAATGGTATGAGAAATTACCATTTGCTTTGTTGGGTTATCGCACTACTATGCGCACTTCAATAAGTGCAACCCCTTATTCATTAGTGTATGGCACGGAGGCAGTGATACCTGCGAAGTTGAAATACCCTCCCTTCGAATCATTGTAGAGGCTGAGATTGATGATAATGAATGGGTAAAAGCCCCGGTTGGAGTAATTGAGTTTGATTGATGAGAAAAGATTGGCAGCAATATGTCATGGGCAATTGTATCAACAAATAATGGCCAGAGCTTATAACAAGAAAGTGCGTCCACAAAAATTTGAAGTCGGACAATTGGTATTAAGGCGTATCCTACCTCATTGGGTAGAAGCAAAAGGAAAGTTCGCTCCTAATTGGCAAGGGCCATTTGTTGTATCACGAGTATTGTCTAATTGAGCATTATATCTAACAGATATGGAAGGAAAATGCATAGAAATGGCCATCAATTCTGACGTAGTCAAAAGATATTATATATAATTTCTTTATCTTCATGTATCTAGTTATATTTGGCATATTTTTTGAAATTGAAATGATGAAGGCATTTTGCTTCGCTACCCAAACACTTTATCCACTGCTATTCCTTTGAGTCTTATTACATTATTCTTTCATATCCCTCTTTCGGAATTAACAACAAAGTCAAAAATTGAATGATGAAGTGTCAAAGAAAAAGAAGAAAAAGGAAAAGATGAAAAAAGAAGGAAAAGGATGGAAAAGAAAAAAAAAGAAAAAAAAGAAGAAGATGAGAAAATATGGAAAATAAAAGAAAAATAAAAGAAAAGAAAGAAATGCAAAGAAAAGAAGAAGAATGGGAGGAAGGAAATATCGCAAAAATGAAGCGATTCTATTGTCCGAACTATGTTTTGACTTGATCCCGAAAGGGTACATAGGTAGCATCACTAAGGTTCAGTCATAACAGAAAGAAAATCCAAGAGTCCCAAAGATTGATACTGTGGCAGAAGTTATTTTTTATAGTGGATGATATGATTCTGGAAGTTGTAATTTTTAAACCCAAGTTGGAAATTTTGAGCCTTTTATACCTTTCTTTCTAAACCCATCCAAAAGCCACATTACGGTCCAAAGAAAGACCTTCTGATTAATTTCAAGGAATGACAGTACAAGTAGGTGAAGTTGATTCATGTCGGGGGACAACACTCTGGTGCCATAAGGAAAATGATGAAAATGAGATAGTCTTATTGGTGAAAACCCTCACGGGCACCATAAGGTGATGTGAGTTGAGAAAAATAAAAATGAGAGAGTCTTATTGGTATAAATCCTCAGGGCACCATAAGGCAATGTGAGCTGAGAGAAATGAAATGAGAGAGTCTTATTGGTGAAAACCCTCACGGGCACCATAAGGCGAAAGTGAGAAAGAAGTTTGTGGTGGAAGATGCGGCAAAGCAAGCAAAGTTGGGATTTAGTTAAAAATAGGTTGCTAAGATGGTTAGAAAAAGTGGTAATTGACAGTTGATGATTGGACAGATTGGGTCGGTTAATCCGAATGCATGGCATGATCAAAAGAATCAGCCTCCCCACTCATATAAGTCTCGTCCTTTTATTTTTAAAAGTATTTCTACCCTCAAAACTTTGAGGTCATTGCATTTTATTTTTCTTGGAATCTGTCTATAAGACATTGTCAGTCGAAGCTAACTACCAGCATCTCAGTTATATGGCACAACAAGATGGGGATTTATTGGAACAAAAAGACATATGGCAATCAGATATTTGAAGGGAAATAGCAAGAGAAAAGGAAACAACAAGAGAGAGACACAAGGAAAACAGTTGGGCATCGGGATCAATAAATCTTGAAAGACATCCAGAAGTTACGGCGAGGAAATATAAGAGCAAGACGAAGCAAATTCAAATGTGGGAGCAAGGAGAATGCCAGTAGCTAACCACTGTTTTATATAACAAATTGTTCTTTCATTAGAACAGGGACAAAAGATTCATATTCTTACTAATCACTTTAAAGTGAATGTGACCAATGTGGACAGCAAGGGTGCACAAATTTTGGTAATCAGGCACCCACAGGGAAAATAAGGGAAGACAGTTCAAAAGAAAGCAACAATGTGCGAAGGAATCCATTTCAACCTCAGTAATCAGGCACCCACCTGAAGAATAAGGGAAGTATAACCGTTAATTTTCAAATTGTATGTATGATAATATGTTGCACCTAGTTATCAAACTGGGGCAGAAAGTTTCTTTGTTTTGTGTGATGTAAGCAAGCGCCCACTTGAAGAATAAGGGAATATCTTTTCAAAATTGTAAGCAGGCGCCCACCTGAAGAACAAGGGAATATTTTTCAAGTTTAGCAATCAGGCACCCACCTGAAGAATAAGGGAAGTATATCACAATTTTATCACAAGTTAATATTCAGTAATATCATACACCCAGTTTTTAAGAATATGGGAATATCTTTTTCAATGTTCTCAAGAAGGCACCCACCAGAAGAACAAGGGAATATCTTTTTAAAATTTTCAAGCAGGCGCCCACCTGAAGAATTAGGGAATATCTTTTTCAAAGTTCACAAGCAGGCGCCCACCTGAAGAATAAGGGAATATCTTTTTCAAAGTTCGCAAGCAGGCGCCCACCTGAAGAACAAAGGAATATCTTTTCAAGAAGATGAAAGCAGGCGCCCACCTGAAAAACAAGGGAATATCTTTTTTCAAGTTGCAAGAAGGCGCCCACCTGAATAATAAGGGAATATCTTTTTCAAAGTCGAAAGCAGGCGCCCACCTGAATAATAAGGGCATATCTTTTTCAAGTTGCAAGCAGGCGCCCACCTAAAAAATAAGGGAATACTTTTTGTTAAGTTGAAAGCAGGCGCCCACCTGAAAAATAAGGGAATATTTTTTTGAAGCACAAGTAAGAAGGTGCCTACCTGAAAAACAAGGGAATACTTTTTCTCAAGCACAAATAAAGTGGGTGCCTACCTGAAAAATAAGGGAATACTTTTTTCAAGCACAAGTAAGCAGGCACCCACCTGAAGAACAAGGGAATACTTTTTCAAGCACAGTAAGTAGGTGCCCACCTGAAGAATAAGGGAATATCTTTTTCAAAGTCAGCAAGCAGGTGCCCACCTGAAAAACAGTAATCGCAAGTAGGCGCCCACCTGAAAAATCAGGGAATATATTTCAAGCATGTTGTAAGCAGGCACCCACCTGAAGAATAAGGGAAGTATCAGTTGAAATTCAGCTTTAAATCGTGATAGTTAATAACATGATATACCCAAGCACCATATTGGGGCAAAAAAAATTTTCTTTGTTTTTAAGTTGTGAGCAAGCACCCACCTGAAGAACAAGGGAATACATTTACCATACTGGGGCATGCGCCCACCTGAAGAATAAGGGAATATATTCCAAAGCATGCCGTAAGCAGGCGCCCACCTAAAAAACAAGGGAATACATTTCAAGCAAGTTGAAAGCAGGAGCCCACCTGAAAAACAAGGGAATACTTTTCAAGCTGAAAGCAGGCGCCCACCTGAAGAATAAAGGAGAATACATTTCAATGCAAGCCGTAATCAGGCGCCCACCTGAAGAACAAGAGAATACTTTTCAAGCAATAGTAAGTAGAAGTCCAACCGAAGAATGGACACAGTCAAAGTTGTGCAAGATACAAGTGCAACATAAAAGAACAAGTTGGAAGACATAGATAGGATCTTTTGTAATTCCTAGATCAAAGCTTAGGCTAACTTCTTTTATCTTTACAATGGTGTAATAAGGGGATCAACAAGCAGCGACAACAGCAACAGTAATGAGATCACAACTTCATGGTAGTCCCAACTACCAGACATTCCTGAACTACACTGACCTGATTCCTGTTTAGCCCAGGATATGTAGGCAATCCCTAAAGCAGGATGCGGTTAAAAACTTTCAAAAATGCTTTACACGGAACATGCGAATGGGGAGAAATCCCTCATTATTGCTCACTTATCTTTGCACTAAAACTCTGCGTGTTCCCGAGCAAAGAAGGGTAGCTGTGAGCACGTGATTTTTGCCCCAAAGAAAACTATTCTCCAATATATGCAAAATGATTTTTGAATTTTTTTTGGCAATTTGTTGATAATTGTGTGCATAATAATAATTCATAAAATAAGTAGAAATACCAGGATTTTATTTCTATAATTTTTGGAAACAAATCAAAGAAAATTAAAATATACATCTATTTGTTTTTAATTAGAAAATACTAAAAAATAATAATAGAAATTAATTACTTTTTCTTAATTTTAGTAAAAATCAGAAAATTAGAGGAAAAGGAAAATACAAGGAAAATAGAGAAGAAAATACAAGAGTAAAATACAAAAATATAGAAAAAAATAAATAAATACAAAAATACAAAAAATACAAAGAAAGTATAATGCAAATAATACAATACAAATATTGGGCTAATACAATAATTATTAGCCCAAGTGTTAAATAACACACACAGGCCCAAAAGAAAAGAAACCCGATCTGCCATATAACAAACCCAAACGACGCCGTTCAGGGAAAACAAATCTAGACCGTTGAAGCTTTGATCAAACGGCCCTAAAGTAACGGTTACTTAATAAATAAAACGATGTCATATATGAGGTGATTGAATCTGAGGCATTGGTTCATTTAATCCAACGGTCTCAAATCTTCAACGGCTTTTAAATATACAAATGATACATATTAGTCTCATTTACACACCTTCGTCCCCAAATACGAAACCCTAGCCGCCTAAGAGTGCTCTCAACCATCGCCGAAAACCTACCGGCGGTGGTTCATCACTATCTCTATTTTAACCACCATGAACACCCCATAACCTCCTCCGTCCCCTCTTTCACCCTATCCCGTTGGTTTCCCCTAAAAACCCTTGGAAGCCTTTGAATAAACCAAAAGGTGTCGCTAGAATCCTACTCCGGCAAACACCACCTATGAACCATAACCCCTCCTTAACACCCCACAACCACCCCAAAGAGGTCTTTCACCTCATATAGGTGGTTAACCTCGAATCATATCGGAACTGCTCGAATAAAGCAAAGAAGATCGCTAGAACCCTACTCCGGCGAGCACCCAAAACATAACCCACCCCCAATACCCTAATAACACCTAGCCCCACGTTCTAAGAGTCTTTTCTAAAAAAAGAGACTCGATAAATCTGCTTGAGAGCAAAAGTAAAAAAATTGATATCCAAAACTTCCAAAGTTCCGGGTAATCAAGAAAAATGAAGTTAAAGAAAAATGAAGAAAAATGAAGAAAATAGAAATAAAAGAAGGAAAGCTAAGTATTTCGAACTCTTTGCTTCCCGATCTTTCTTATTTGTAACTTGCATGGCTATAATCTCTTTGCTTTCTGATTTTTCTTATTTGTGAATTGCACGACTATAATTTCTCTTATCTGAATGAGTTCTTAGTCAAAGTTTTATGTTTGTTGTTCATAATGGCCACACTTAGATTTCTAGGGTTTTATTTGATAAAATCTAATTAGTAATTAGGTTTTCTGTTAATTAGATTCTACCTCTGATTAAATTGTTCTCTTGAATCTCATTAGTTGATCACTTAGGTTCTGATATGATTCTTATCTATGAAACTGTCTATTATTTGTTTAACTTTGTAAATCGATTTTGACTTTGACTATGGTTTCTGATTAATAATGGGGCTAAAAGGGTAAATAAGAGAAAAATGCAAGGTTAAATGGGGAAGGCTAATGGGTGTGCTGTAATAAACCTAAGGGGTTAGGGTATATTTGGGAATTCTGCTTGGTTCACGGGTAATTAGATAAAGAATAAAGGGTAGTTTGGGCATAATAAAAGGGTTATTAAGTAAAAATTAAAAGCAAGTGAGGGTAATTTAGACAATTAAAGGTATTAGAATATGGTAGATGCCACTAGAACCTTCTAGAATGGGTTCTAGTGTATTTTCGAATAAAATCAGTGTAGTTGTCTGAAGTCAAATCATAAGATAAGGGGTGGCAATTTAGAATATTTAATTCAAAATTCCCTCCCATTTTTGTTCTATAAATAGGCCTCATTAGGCCACTTTTAATAAGTTTGGAAGGTCTAGTATTCTGAAAATCCTTCTAATCTCTGAAAATTCAAATTTCTTAGTTCATCCTTAGGAAATTCTTTAATACTACTATTCCATTGATTTTTGGCTCGAGTTCAAGTTGAAATTCTCATTGAATTTAGTTGCTGAAGCTGTCTGTTACTGTGGTTATTCCCTGGGAAGTTGTTTGGTTATTTTGAGGTTTTTGTGATCGAATCTGGTTATTGTGCATTCGCTGAGAATCTGCTGGTTTATTGTTTGATGGAGTCATGTTATTGCTGATCCTTCTCATCTTATTTCTTTTGACTTATCGGACTTGTTTCACAGTTCCATGTACACCTCTGAAACTCAAAGATGTAGTCACAAATTTGAAGATATAAAAATGTTCGATTGATTTTATGAGCTTTTGATTCTGTTTATTTTAGATATAGAATTAGTTAGACTCATTTGTATTTATTAGGTGAATCGTATGTATAATTGAACTGTGGACTCGAACTATTAATTTCTTTTAGTAGCTTAATCTAATTACCACATAGAAAATCACATATGATGTATATTAATAGAAAACAATCACATTTGATTAGCGATTTGAAAACAAATGATAAAATCTATTTTTTTGGTTGAGATTTTGGATCTTCAGTTGTTACAAATTAGAAAATGCAATAAAATTTTGAAATATTCATTTGTTATCCTTAGTTTGTGTTAGTCAGTTTTAATACGTAAAAGCATAAGTTCTTTAGATTCAAATTTTGTTTAGTTAATATGATATGCTTCAGATTAATTCATGCTATATAATAAAAATCGTAATGAGTTTTCAATAATGAGTATAAAATGACTGCTTCAATATGAATGAATTTGTACTCCAATTCGAATAGGTTTTCTGTACTGAACATGTAGCATCTCAATAGATAAATAATAGTAGAAATCAGTTTATAATGGTAGTTAATATGAAAAAATAGGCGTATTTAATCCGAATAAGTCAAAACAGTAATATTCGAATAGAAATTCAGTGTTATTGCCTTAATTAAATTATTATAATTTGCAATTATAATAATAGTGTAAGTCCATTATTAGGTTATTGATAATATTTGGTACCTGTTTTGGACTTACATTATGTAACCTGGGTTGATCGCGCAAAAAGGCCCTGATCTAGTAGCAATAGCCTTTTGTGCTTATTTGAACAAATCAGAATACATGAACTAGGCTGGAATAAGCCCTGAGCACAGCTATGCTCTGTTCTTTAAAGGCCATATTTTAAGGACCAAAGCACACGAATGCCCCGAACGTAAATGAAATAAAAATACAAATCATAACTAGACAATATTATTTGTTACTTTGGTAAGGTAAAAACAATAGTAGAAAATGTAGCACACCTTAGGCTTGAACTTTAAATAAAATAATGAGATGAGCCTCGCCAAACAAATAATACACTATTGTGGGGCCCTCAAATAAATTGCTATGAAAATATTAGACTCGGGAGGACTGTTTAGCTAATTTCACGGTCTTTCCTAAAGTTAACAACACGATTGACTCTTTAGGCATGACTTGTAAATAAATTACTTTTCTAAATACGGGTGCGCATTTATATGACCCAAATCTTATTCTCGACAAAACTGAAGCGCATTAAAGTCACAGGCGTACTGGGTGCGGTGTGAGTCGAAATGTGTTTTCGTGACATCGCAATTCTACTAAAATTGGAAAAGCGAAACACTATCGCACATAATTAAAAACATATAATTGGAATATGATAAAACCAAATACAACAGTTGAGCGATCGTGCTAGAACCACGGAATTTGGGAGTGCCTAACACCTTCTCCCGGGTTAACAGAATTCCTTATCCGGATTTCTAGTTCGTAGACTGTAACAAAGTCAAACTTTCCTCTGTTCGAGATTAAACCAGTGACTTGGGACACCATTATATTCTCAAGTGGTGACTCGCTAGCCTTATTAGCTCATGTTCAAGCTTTGGGAAGACTCAAGATTTGTGTGTCGTACGAAGGTGATTTATAATAAAGTAATTCAGCTGAGTGCACCACGAAGATGGGTGTTCATGTGCTAGCGGAGCCTTGGAGTTAATTATATTCAGGGTCAAGCCAGAGTGGGTGACTCTCAACAATGGTCCTAGTGGATTCAAAGGTTAAAAATGCGATGCCTAAGGATTCAAGCCCATAAGTATGCTTAACAATCAAGATTTTGCAGCAGATTGCAAAAGGAGGCTTTGGATGTTCTATGATATTTTTGACTTGTAGTGTAGTATTGGGAGAAAAAAATGAAAAAGACTTCGAATTCGTAGAAAAATTATCAGAATAGGTGTATCAGTTGAAGATGTGAATGTTCGTGCAAGGAGGGTATGAAACGGTTCGTGGGTTTGGAGACAATGTGGTCTCATGGAATGGAGTCACTCAAGGTCAATATGGATTTAGGTTGTTGATGTAAGGAATGGAGCTATTATTATCTCTAAGGCAAGTTAAGGATGAAATAGAAGAATTTAGATTGGTTAGCCATGGTTGAATTGGCATAGTAGTGGCAATGATGAGTTCTTTTAGCATATTAAATTGTGCATGTGATCTGTGACGGTACGTGCGAGGCTTGACGGCCACCGTAATTGATTTTATTTGGAAGTATTTAAGTATTATGGCTTGTTATCTGTATATGGATCCCGAAAGAGTTATGGTGGTTCAGACCACTACTTGAGGATTTTCATATTCTATGTTTATGAGAATTCACTCGTGTGTTGCTATGGTTCTCTTGGAATGAGTTAAGTAAAATATTTCTATATGATGAAGTATTTTTCCTATTCAGGAGTTATGATAAAATTCTTCTACTACCACATATTGGCGTGTTAAGTGCAGTGAGCGGTATGCAATTTGAAAGTGAAGATGAAGGTTCCAATTCGGTGTTGGAAAGGATGTCACGAGCTCGGATGAGAAGGAAAGGGATTTGAATGTTTAGAGTAAGCTGGTATTGTCTTCAGAGTCACCTAAGATTAGTGTTTTGTTAAAAAAAACTTTGCATCGCAGATTCATGATTTGCTTTACAACATTAATGCGGCCGGTGGTATGGATGTGCGGACTTGTTATCCAGTACGGAAGGTCATGGGAGCGTGTCTCACGGGGAGATTATGTAAGCGTGAGATGTAGTCACTTGATTGATTGGAAATTTAAACCAAGTATAAAGACTTCGTGTCACGATGGTTAATTTGAGAATTTATGCCTGGAGGGCACTCAATTTATTGGGTGGTGGACTGCGGAACATTACTTTGGTTATGATGGTAGTTCTTGTGTATTATGGGAAAAAGATATTATTATAGACCCAGAAAAGATTATTGGCCTAGTTTGGTACGATCAAAATCAACTTGAGGTCTGTGAATGGATTTAACTATGAATATGGGCTCTATATTAGGCCGAATATGTTCATTTCAGCATAGCTCTCCTTATGGAGGAGTATTCAGATGTTGGACGTTAATTCGTCGTTGGCTATTTCATGCAATGCTATATTGTGCCGTGTGAGTTGCGAAATGGCTTTGTAAATTTCTTATATGTTGAGGTTCTGCGTAGCGATGGTGTTATGTGAACATGATGTGTCTTTAGTTTCAAAACTTTTATCGCACCTTAATTGCGCTTGAGTTAGTTAGCTTAGGGTGCTATACGTCCCCTCAGGGATGGTATTATGCACTTAGCGTGCTTGTGACCGATATTTAGTATTATGTTGTAATGAGCAATTTAGCTCGATGTGTACCTCCTTGTGTGATTTTATATGTGGATTGGCTGGCATGCCACCATAGATATGTTGTTTGGATTGGGTTGCACGCCGCAACAGTATAATGTTGAGTGCAATTTTCTATAAGAGTTTATTTTTATTATGTATCACATTCAGGTTTGTAGCTTATTGGCATACAATGGCATCATATGAGACTTTTGGCAGTGACTGAGGTGGCTATTGACTGGACATCTTATACTGGGTGAGACAAGATTATTGGATCTAGGATTAGTGCGATCAAATTATATAAAGTATACTAAAGATCAAATATCGTTATTTGATTCAGAATGAGGTAATGTCCTTGTCAGGAGTGTAGCCTAAATAATTTGTTGACCCAACAGTTCGTTATGAATTTCTACATGTCTCTTCCATCGTAGCAGTATTGTAAGAGTTGGAACACGACTTACATGTATCATTAACTGTGAATTGTGCTTGTTTTATACCCATTCTTACCTAAGCTTTATGCATAAATTGCTCTTGATTAGTCCTGAATTGCTTATAAGTTGTGCTTGATTGCAAGTTTGAGCGACTAGATGATGAATATCACAAATCAGCTCAGGAAGGAGTGAAATCTGCCAAGTGTCAAGAGATGAGCTAAAGTGTGAGTTAAAAGACTTGTGCGGACCGCAACATTTTGTCAGGTGGCCGCACAAGGAGATCCTGTACTTACCCAAGTCAAGGAACATGTGTGGTATGCACTATTTTTCTATGCGAATGCACAGGTAAGGATCAGAGAACCTGAAGTTTGGACACAATTCCATGCGGACCGCATCCATTTCTACACAATCTGCAATGATGAAGAAACATAGGCTGATATTCTAAGGCATAATCCCACGCAGCCGCACACAAAAATAGTGCGGTCCGCGTGGATGAATAGAAGGGCAAACAGCAGTGCAGCCACACAACATTTCCACGCGGTCCGCATCATTCAACAGTGCTGCCGCACAACATTTTTTGTGCGGTCCGCGTGACATTTTCAGGCGGTCCGTATTCATGGTTCAGAAGCCAAACATTGGCAGGCCTTTTACCCTACGCGGCTGCATGTCATTTTCATGCGGTCCGCGATAGACCCTCAGGGGTATTTTTGTCTAGATTTTCCTGGGTAGTATAAATAGAATATTTTACTTTTTTAGGTTAAGTTTTGATACACTGTACGAGCAGCTGAGCATGAGGCAAGATATTTAGCCTACTTTAGGCAATGTTGTCTTGTAATTAACGTGGGTTCAAGTAGATTAAGCTTGTAGTTAATGATTATATTAATTTTTTCTAGTATTTCTTCTATTTCTACTTCTTCCATGTCTAGCTAAACCCATTAGCTAGGGTTGTGTCTCAACCCTAGTGTGGGTAATTAATGGATGTTTTTGCTTAATGCTTAAAACATGCATTTACAACATAACGGGGTGGTAATTCTCGTGACGACGAGCCGGGTCGTCACATCTAGCTTAGTGGGTTTTGACTTTACTTGAGAAAGAGAGTTTATGACCTCTCAATCAACCCAACAAGAATTTGGGATGGACCCATGAGAATGGTAGTCCCAAGTAACGGGTTAAATCTCGAGAGAGTAGTTTGAGTTCTAAGTGCAACAGTTATCCATATATCCCATGTTGTCATCCTTGTATTGAAATTCTATACCCGTTAATTAGTCACCTAGGCAAGTGCTATGACCTTAGTGTTTTCTCCTTATTTCATACATCTTAGAATTATAACTTAGCATAATCTAGTTTATAATTGTAGTTAATATCTTTAGTTGATAATCAAAGAAAACCAAAAATGTTAGAAGTCAAATTAGGAGTTACAACACTTTGTTAGTCTTCACAAATACTTGACTCCAATATCGAGCTCCCTGAGGAATTGACCCCGAAAAACCACTATCGGGTAAAAGTAGTTAGCGCCCACTCTTCCTAAGGGTTGAGTTTGTGACTAGATAAATGACACGGCCCTAATGCTTTTCTCTATCTTGCATACTAGTTTTGTGTTTAACTTCTCTTTCCTTCTTTTTACTAACATTATTAGTGTCAAACCAACAGGTACAAATGGCTTTGAACGGGAATATCCCTCTTGATAACGTGGTCGCGGGGGAGGAGGTTGATGATATAGAACAAGAGGAACTCCATGTACCACAAATACCAAGGAGGGGTAGAAACGCTAATATAAATCCTAATGATGCAATTCTAGACCCTCCTCCGCCTCCACAAAGAGTTGCTCCAAGGGTTCTTCCCAACCAAGGTTATGCAAGTGCAATAGTTCCTCCCCGAATTCGGGCGGGGAACTTCTAAATTACAAATGTGATGTTGACGCTTCTTGAACAACGAGGGTATTTCACGGGTGCCTCAGATCAAAACGCATATAAGCACTTGAAGGGATTCGTGGATACTTGTTGGGAAAGTAAGAAAACCAATGTTTCCAAAGATGCTCTAAGGTTGAGCTTTTCCCGTTCTCTCTTCGGGGTAAAGCGCTCGATTGGTTGGAGAGGTTACCGAATCATTCAATTACTACATGGGACGAATTGGCGGACAAATTCATTGCCAAGTTCTTCTCCCCGAGTCATATGGCGGCGCTTCATGACGAGATTTTACCTTCAAACAAGAACCGATGGAGCCATTGCATAAAATATGGGAGAGGTTTAGAACCATGGTAAAAGAGTGTCCGAACAACAACATGAATGATGTTATGATCCAACAGACATTCTATAGAGGTATCAACCCAACAAACCAAAGCATTGTTAACCAATTGGAGGGAGGCAATTTCATGAAGCTCCCGTATAATGAAGCATGTGACGTGCTTGATGAGATGGTCGATACTTCATCGGCATGGCAAAGTCGGGTGAATGTTCCTCAAGGCGATCCAAATATTATACACATGCACAAAGTGTTACATGACCACGGCCAAGCCATAACCGAACTTACTACCACCATGAATAAATTAGCAAAAGCACAATTGCAACAAGTGCAAAATCCAAGGCAAGTCAATGCAATGGAAGGGGTAAACATGATGAAGAGAAGGCAAAGGGGGCCACAACAACAAGGAGCTTGTGAAAATTATGATGATGGTAGTGGGTATTCAAATGAATGTTATGATGAGCAAGACGAAGATTGCCAATATGTGAACAAAATTTTCAAGGGAATGGAGGAAATCAAAGCAACCAACAATGGCGGTCTCAAGGTAATTGGAATAACTAACAAGGTGGAGGCAATTGGAACAATAATAATCAACCCCAAGGCGGCAGAAATTGGAATGGGGGTAATCAAAGCAATTGGGGCAATCAAGGCAATAATAGTGGCAATTGGAGTGGAAATAACAATAATTGGAACAATAACAATGGAGGCCAAGGTAATCAGGGGTAAAGGTTTCAAAGGCCCTCGATGTTCAGTAGCCAAACAACCCACCACCTTATCAACAACAAGGTCCAAGTTCATCCGGAAGCGATGTGGGTAGAATTGAGAACATGTTTGAACATATGATGAAAAGGGATCAAGACTCGGATGTGCAATTAGCTTCTCATAATACATCCATCTGCAACTTGGAAGTACAACTTGGACAAATTTCACAATCCCTAAATACTCGCCCAAAGGGTGCACTACCTATGACGCGGTGGTGAATCCTAAAGGTGGATAAAACAACAACGTAATGGCGGTGACCACAAGGAGTGGACAAGGCGGTGAAGTGAATGCCTCAAGGAGGAATCAAGACATAGTGGAGGAAGATGAGTTGCCTAGTTTTGAAATTCCTACGGGGGTTGATGATGTTGTGGAGACAAGTGCAAGAGATGAGGTGAGAATTGACATTCAAGAAATTGAAGAGGAGACTCAAGAGAATGCGAACCCGTCTAGGGAACATGTTATAGATATGCCCGAGTCGGAAGTGCAAAAGGCCGAGGCACCCTTGCCTAGACTTCCTCCACCTTACCCCAAACGGTTAGCTAAGACCAATAGTGATCACAAGTGCAAAAAGTTCATAGGCATGATGAAAGCTCATACTATAAATGTTCCGCTGGTGGAAGCACTAGAGCAAATACCGGGGTATGCTAAATGCATGGAAGAGTTAGTCACCATGAAGAGGTCAATGGATTGTGACACAATACCAATGACACATCAAGTGAGTGCAATAGTACACTCCATGGCTCCAAAGCTTAAGGATCCCGGAGCATTCACCATCCCATGCACTATTGGAAGCGCCGATTTTGCAAAAGCCCTATGTGACTTGGGGCAAGCATCAATTTAATGCCATATTCAGTGTTCAAAACCTTGGGAATTGGTCAACCACGAGTAACTTCGATGAGACTTCAAATGGCAGACCGGTCAATGAAGAGACCGTTGGGAATAATTGTTGACGTCCTTGTTCGGGTAGATAAATTCAATTTTCCGGCTGATTTCGTCATTCTTGATTGTGAGGTGGATATTGAAGTCCGAATAATTCTCAGAAGGCATTTCCTAGAAACAGGGAAAGCTTTGGTTGATGTCGAGGTGGGAGAGATGACTTTCCGAGTTGGTGATGAAAAAGTAGTTTTCCCGGTGTGCAAATCCATGAAGCAACCTAATAGCACCGAGGTGTGTTCCTTTGTTGACATTGTCACGAAGGTCATTAGATGATACGAGTTCTATGAATGATATTGAAGATCCACTTGTATCTGTACCACTAATCCGTGAAGTGAATGATGATTCAAGTAGGGTGATGTGTATTGATGCTTTGCATACCACGGAATTGTGTGGTCCTAGTAGGTTGTTATTGGACCTTGATGAAGGGGAAACTCCTCTAGTCAATCCAATAATTGAAGCTTTTCCGGTGTTAGGAATGGAACCAACTGAGCCACACATGTGTCTTCAAATTTGTGAACCAAATGCTCTCTTAAAGAATGAAGCAAAGAGGTGTTTTGAACAAAAATAGGGGTTAGACGATGTGATGCAGCAAGTGATACTATATCCGACTACCAATATCCCATGGATTCTCCCTGATGATTCTAGGTAAACAAAGGATGAAAAGACCGCAGTGGTAAATTTTCATGAAATGCATTGTTTAGAACAATCATCTCAAATGAGGCAAGATCGTCAGAAGGATAGAGTTTTGCAAAAAGTGCCACATCGGCATCACTACCCATTACCATTTATTGACAACATGATTGGACAACTTTGTGGAGTCAAGAATTATTTGGGAAAGGTTGATGATAGCCACATGGCGGTGCTTATTCACTTGAAGTAAAGATTATGGTAACACGCATTGTGCCGCGATGTTAAATCAGGCGCTTCTTGGAAGGCAACCCATGTCTTTTATATTTCTTTGTTTTCCAATTGCAGAGTAGGATTTTTGAGCTGATGGTTTGTGAAGTGTTGCAGGAATGATGTTGAAATAGTGCAGGACAAAATAAAATTGGGCAGTATCTCACCAGTTATCACGCGGCCGCGTGACCATATGTGTGCGGTCCGCGTGAGTTTGGACTCAAATGCCATCTCTCTGAAGTTGTCCAAAGCGGCCGCATTTCAAAACAGTGCGCATGGAAATTGTGGAAGAAAGCCATCTTTCAAAAGTTTTCCAACGCGGCCACACTTCAAAACAGTGCGGTCCGCGTGGAAATGGTGGGATTAAGCAGCTTTCTGAAGTTCCCATGCAGTCGCGCACCAAAATAGTGTGGTCCGTGTGGGCTGCCCTTAGAGAAGAATGAGGAAAATTCTGCGCAGTCTGCGTACCATTTCTGTGCGGCCGCGCAGGTGGGTAAGTCAAGGGCCCCACGGTTCTCTATAAATAGAGACCTAGGGCCACCTTTAATCCTTTTCGCTCTTTTTCATATGAAGCCATAATTTTTACTGTTCATCTATGAGCTTGTGCACACATCTGCAACTCCATTAAATCCTTGGTAACATTTCACTCCCAAATCATTTCTTAACTCAATTTGTTTTCATTTTATTTGATTCCTATTAGAATAACTTCTTAATTTCTTCCTATTTTTCTTTTTTATTTTCATTAACTGCTAGAATAGGGTTGGCAAATTCATGTATATATAGGGCATAATCTTCTTATGAAAAACATTGAGTAGGGACACTTATGTTGATTAAAATTGGACCAAACTGCCCAGTAAAAGTTTGCCCTACGCTGTCGCACAACATTTTTGTGCAGTCCGCGTGAGTTTGATCAGAATAATATACAACTGTTCTGTGTGGTCCGCGTGACCTTTTTGTGCGGTCCGCTGCGGTCCAAAATAGTGCGGACCATGTGGCCTATCTGTAGAGAGCTTCAATTTTCTGAACTTGGATCTGCGCGGCCGCGTACCAAAACTATGCAGTCCGCGTTGGTCCCACGCGGCCGCGTGATATTTGTTTGCGGTCCACGTAGGTCATCTAGAAAGAGTTGTTCATTAATTGTTTTGCATGTGCAAACCGCATGGCATTGTAGTGCGGTCCGCGTGGCATCTGAGTCAATCACTGTGTGACTTCACTGTTACATTGCCCACTTCTGCTGTGCTTTTACTAACACTTCTAGACTTGTATTTTTGTTTTTGCAGAAAATGGTAAAACATCGCGGAGGTGGACAATCTCAATGTGGGGGCAAAGATAAACAACCCGGGAGAGGTGGTTCCTCCAGAGGGGAAAAAGTAAAAAGGGTGGTCAAACTCACCCCCGAGGCAAGAGCAAACATTAAGAAAACCCAGAAGATGATTCGGGCTGCTGACAAGGCTGCCTCCCACTCAACAAGGAGTGAGTATGCACCATCTAGGAGTGAGTAAGTGCAACTTCAGAGTCTGACTGTACGCATATGTCTGTATCAGTGGGCCTCCATGACTCCCCATCTCCAGATCAAGCCACTGCTGCCACTTCCAAGAAGGTAATGAACGTGGTATCTTCAGACTTGTTTGATGGGTCCGAGTCCAAGAAGGGCATTGATTATAAATACTCCACTTCTCCCACAGCTTCACTATCAGGGGAGAGTGGAGAACAATCAGGGGAAAGCGGAAAGAAAGTTGAGGGAGATGAGCCACATGTAGGGGTGTAGAGTGGATTAGGAAGCCAGAAGTGTGGTAGGATAGGTTTATCAGTCAAATTGCCTTCCACCGGTTCAGGGAATGGTGGCCTAAGAGAAATCTCATCCCGGAGAGTCAGTTTATTGATGCAGACCTACTTCCTCACAACCCTTATGTACAAGCTCAATTTCGTACGAGGGTGGGTTGGGGCTTCTTCAAGGAACGAGTGGAGATGGCCAATGAGCATATGGTTAAAGAATTTTACACCAATGTCTACCATGTCGTTCGGGAGTCCACATCTACTAAAGTAAGGGATAAGGTGGTGCTCTTTGACGGGAAGTCTCTCAATGACTTCTTGGGGTTCGTAGATGAAGATGAGTCACAATACCTGGAGAAGTTGGCATTAAAGGAAAAAGCGCGCCAATTGTTAGCTGAAAATTTTATCATCTCCAGGTACAGTGCCGGTGTGGCTCAGGGCTCGAGAGAAAATATATAGGAACACCCTCAGCTTCAAAGCAAAAGGGTGGTTGACATTTGTGTGTAATCAACTTGATCCGACCACACATGACCACTCCGTCCCCATTGATCGTGTTGTCTTAGTTGCTTCTATTATGGCTGGGTTCCCATTGAATGTGGGAAATATTATGCAGAGGGTGATCTCCACAGTGGGAAATGAGACCAAGACCAACTACCCCTTCCCAAACACAGTGACTATGTATTTTCAAGAGCTAGGGGTAGAAAAGAAGAAATTTGATGTGAAGGTCCATGCGGTGAGCCCTTACTTATGGTATGATCAAAAGGGCCCTAAAAACCTGAAGAATGCCAAGAAGGGTCTGGCTTCCACTTCTTCCGTAGTTGGCCAGTCTGATGAGCCAGCTACCTCTAAGCAGTCCATTGATCCTGATTTGTTGCCCCCAAGGTCTTCAACAGCACCACCTTCTACTTCAGCCGGGCCAGTGGTTCCGATGTCCAAGACTCACAGGTTCACCGCCAACCAGCTCACTCATTCACTAGCTAGTCTGAAGAACTGGATGTCGGCAGCGACATCCGAGTTTTCCACTTTGACAGCAGTTGCACAGGCCGAGAGAGCACCAGTTATGGTTGAGGTACCTGCTTCTATTGAGGATACTTTGAAGAAAATACTAGCCAACCAGGAAGAAATGATGAAGAAGCATGATTCCATGACTAATTCAGTTGGCGAGTTGAGCAAGGCACTCAAGAGCTTGGCCAAGGAACACAGGAAGCTTAGGAAAACAAAAGCCTCAAAGGAGGAGGTGGCAGCACTGAAGGTATAGGTAGATAAGCTAGTGGCGGATCAGCTGCCACTAGACTTGTTATTTGAGGAGCCTGCTATAGAGACTCCCACCGAGCAGCCACCAGCTGAGGAGCTTAGGCCCAGGAAGAAGAGGAAACTCCCCAACACTGAGGGAGTTGTGATTACAGTGGCCACTGAGCCTGAGGGTCCTTCAGTTGATGAGCCAGAGTCTAAGCAGACACCCGTCCCATCAGTACAGCAGCAGTAGGTTAGGGACCAATCCGAGGTCCCTGCCAGTACAGAGGACACGGGTGCCACTGACCCACATAGAGCAGTTTATAAGGCTTGAGGGGCCACAATCTAAGTATTAAGTAATAATAGGTGAATTTGACTATATTTATGCCCTAAATAATCACACTTTATTATTGAATTGATATTGTTTATGATGACAAAATGCTTTTATTAGTGTTTATTGGTGTGTTATAGGTACACATGAGCCATTGGATACTAAAGGAGCTATTTTGGAGTCACAAGATGGTAAAAAGGCCAAGTGAAGAGTTGAAGTGAAGTTAGCTTGAAAAATTGAAGAAGAAATTCCGGATTACTGTTCATCCGCGGTTCACTCGCGACCGCGGATGAACCGCGGAAAAATATGCTCGCTGAACTTTTGAAGATTCAGAGGCAGTCTCTGTTCGTTGTTCGCTCGCGACCGCGAACGAACCGCGGAAGGTGCCGAAAATTTTAAGGACAATTTTGTACAAACTCAATTTTTAAGACCTAAACCCTCTATATAAACCTAGATTTCGCCCAAGAGAGGCAAGGATTGTATTATTCCCTACTTTTGCAAGATTATTAGTAAGAGAGAACTCTCTCAACTTATTTCTTTCTTTTATATTAATTCTTTGATTATGAATTCAATTATTATTCTTGTTTCATTGATTATGAGTAGCTAATTCCTTATCTAAGGTTTTGATGGAAACTATTGGGTGATGAACTTCTCATTTATGTGATTACAAAATGTTAGCTAGATTTCTATTTGTTCAACTTCATTCTTGTTGTAGTTAATTGGTAGACGTCCCAATTAGTTGTGCCTATTTAGTGTGCATAACTTGGAAAAGAGTGCATATTTAGGTATATTGTTGAACAACACCACACCTAGGTTATTGGAGGAATCTATAACTTTAGGCGTAAAGACGGGATTAGGAATAACGAAGTCTTGGGTGCAATCTTAAGTAAACTATTCAAATTAAAGCTAGCTAGGGTAGCTCGGGAGAGTGCACTAGTAAATTATTGTAGTTGCTCGGGAGAGAATTACGGTAAAAATAGCGTTCATGATTGATAGAATATATTGACAATTTGTATGAGCATAACTAGAAGGGATTCCATCAATAGGGGAAATCAATACCTTAGTCTTTCTCCATATTATTTACCCAACATTCAATTCTTTCTTTTTAATATTTAATTCTTGCAAAAGTTAGTAGTTAGAAAATCTTTACAAAAAGATACTCAAAGTTTGGGAACTTGCTTCAGAAGTATTCTTGGGTTGTGAAAGTTGCAGTTGGTAGATTAATTCCTTGTGGGATCGATTCTGAACTTATTTGACCAGGTTATATTGACTACGACCGTTGCTTGGACGTGAACCAATTTTGGCGCCGTTGCCGGGGAATTAACGGAATTATCAATTGCCATTGACAGAACTTCAAGATTCTTGTGTAATCAAGTTCTTTCTACACTTTACATTGAATATTTTGACGATTGTTGATTTGGGTACTCGGGTGCATGCCTAGAAAATCTGCAAGGATTGGAGAACTAATTGAAGGACTCTCAGACCCCGAGCAAACTTTCCGGGCACGTAACAAAGCCATCAAACAAATTCTACAATCTCAACAACAAATTAAACTAGATTTCGACATGGGAGATATGAACGACCCAAACCGGCAAGCTGGGTTGAACGCATAGGAGGCGCAGGAGGCGCAAGAAGGTGCACTATATGACTGGTCACAACCAATAGCGGATAATTTGGCAACTGCCATTATTGTGCCACCGATTCAAGCTGAGTCTTTCCAGATTACTAACAACATGCTATGTCTTAGGTTGAAGATCCACAACACCACCGGAAGAACTTTCTCTCAATATGCAAGACATAGAGGCAACCGAATGTGACACCGGAAGCCATCGGACTATTGCTATTTCCGTTCTCAGTTACAAGGGTTGCACAAGTATGGCTAAACTCACTCCCCATAAACTCTATTGCAACTTGGGATGAGTTAGTCAAGAAATTCCACAACAAGTTTCATCCACCTAATAAGACAGCTCAACAAATTGATGAGATTGTGAGCTTCAAGCAGAAACCAATGGAGACATTACATGAAACTTGGGGCAGATTCAAAGGTATGCTTTTTATGTGTCCTCACCATGGGATTCCTGAGCAGATGTTGGGTCAAAGGTTCTACATGGATCTTTCAGATAGTATGAAGAATATTGTAGATGCTTCAGCAGGTGGGGCTTTTCTGAGCAAAACTTGGAGAGAAGGCCAAAATTTGCTTGACAAGATGGCTCAAAACTCTGGGTGGACGACCAGGAATGCTCCTATCACTCCAGTGGTACACTCTGTACCTCTGAATCCATCCAACACTATGGAGGAGAACATGGCAACTTTACTGACACAAATGAGCATCCTGACAAAGAAGGTGGAAGAATCTGGGGTCAAGCAGCAAGTTCACATTGTAGACACTACCAATGGTGGTTTATGCACATCTTGCATTAGCCAACCCATAGGTAATCCATGGGCTGTAGACAAAGAACATCATCACCAGCATGAAGATATGAACTATGTAGAAAATTATGGAGGGCAGCAACATGGTAACCAGAGTTGGGGTCAGTAGGCTCCACAGCAGTACATGCCTCCTTAACTACAGTATAATGCAGCAGGTATGAGGCCACCACACAACATGGCTCCATATCCTAGACCTCAGAATTTCAGCAATCAGCAGCAGGGATATCATCCACCTCCACCACAGCATGGGGGTAGACATGACGATGGGTTCGTAGAGTTGAAAGCTATGATGCAGTAGGTAATTGGGTCAAATGCCAAAACCAATGAGAGGATAGGATGCACATAACGCAGCTATCAAGAATATTGAAGTACAGGTGGGCTAGATTGCTATGTCACTTAACAATCATCCTCAAGGGACATTGCCTGCGGATACACAAACAAACCCAAAGGATCAAATCCCAAAACAGCTGATGGCAGTTAATATGAGAAGTCGAAGAGATCTTGATGCCGAGCAGGAAAGAGATAGAGGTAATTCGCAGGCTGAGACACTCACTCCAGTACACATCGAACTAGATGAGTTCACCGGGTTGATGGAAGTTACAGTCCAGCCAATAGCTGAAAATAAAGATGTGCAGCAGAGAGCAAAGAAGGTAGCTGAACAGGTAGAGCAGCAGGTTGAGGAGAAAGTGATAGAGAAAGTAAAAAGTCCCAAGTCATTGGGAAGAAGAGGCCTCCACTACCATTCCCCCAAAGGTTGGCCAAGCACCAGAAAGAATAGCAATACAAAAAGTTCTTTGATATGCTCAAGCAAATCCAGGTAAACATTCCCTTAATTGAAGCTTTAAAAAAAATGCCTGGGTATGCTAAGATGATGAAAGACTTGATGTCGTGGAAATTTGATTTCCAAGACTTGGCCACCGTGACTCTTACTCAGACTTGTAGTGCAGTGGTTTCTAGACCCATTGCTGAGAAGCTATCTGACCCAGGTAGCTTCACCATTCCATGCACTATAGGAAACTTTGCCTTTGCAAAGGCATTATGTGATTTAGGGGCAAGCATTAATCTTATGCCCTTGGTGATTTATAAGAGGCTAGGCATTGGGAGAGCCAGGCCTACCTCCATGTTATTACAGCTTGCTGACAGGACGGTTAAGCGTCCATTTGGTATATTAGATGATGTGCTTATCCAGGTGGGGAAGTTCGTGTTTCCTGCTGATTTTGTGATTCTTGACTGCAAGGTGGACGAGGAAATTCCTATAATCTTAGGAAGACCATTCCTAGCCACCGGGAGAGCTTTGATTGATTGTGAGACTGGGGAACTTCAAGATGAGGTTGAATGATGAGGAGATCATATTCAATGTGCAAAAATCCATGAGGCGTCCTAGTGAGTTCGCGAATTGCTCTCTTGTTGATGTGGTTGATGTGATAGTGGAGACAGACGATGCAGAGTTGACCATTGAAGACCCACATCAAGCATGTCTGATGAACATGGAAGAGGTAAATGGTGAAAGTCTAACAGAGTGGGTGCTATCTCTGGAAGGCAAGGGGTTTTGGGAGAGAGAGCTGGAATTTGAGCCTCTACATCTAGAGAAAAGAGAGACCCCTCCTGCAAAGCCATCCATAGAAGAGACACTAAAGCTGGAGCTTAAACCACTACCATCTCATCTCAGGTATGAATTTCTAGGCCCTAACTCCACTTTACCTGTTATTATCTCATTTGGTTTGCTAGATGTGCAGGCTCAAAAGCTTATAAAGGTACTGAAAGAATGCAAGACCGCCATTGGGTGGACCATGGCAGATATAAAAGGGATCATCCCCGCGTACTGCATGCATAAGATTCTTCTGGAAGAGGGGCACAAACCTTCCAGGGAATATCAAAGAAGGTTGAACCCAAACATGAAGGAAGTGGTGAAGAAAGAGGTAATAAAGTGGCTAGACGCGGGAATTATTTTCCCAATCTCTGATAGTAGCTAGGTTAGCCCATTTCAATGTGTGCCAAAGAAAAGTGGTATGACGGTGGTGAAAAATGAGAACAACGAATTGATCTCAACAAGAACCGTCACCGGGTGGAGAATATGCATGGACTACAGGAAGCTGAATCTAGCCACCCGCAAGGACCACTTCCCACTTCCCTTCATTGATCAGATGCTTGACAGGATGGCAGGGAGGTCACATTTTTGCTTCCTAGATGGGTACTCGGGGTACAATCAAATATCCATAGCCCCCGAGGATAGAGAGAAGACCTCCTTCACATGCCCATATGGCATTTTTGCCTTTAGGAGGATGCCATTCGGACTATGCAATGCACCTGCCACATTCCAAAGGTGCATGATGGCTATATTCACCGACATGGTGGAAGACATTATGGAGGTGTTCATGGATGATTTCTCAATGGTAGGGAATTCATTCGATGAATGCCTTGTCAATCTGACAAGGGTGCTAAAACGGTGCATGGAGACAAACTTAGTGCTAAACTGGGTGAAGTACCATTTTTTGGTAGAAGAAGGTATAGTTTTGGGGCACTGGGTTTCGATCAAAGGTATTGAGGTAGACCGAGCTAATGTGGATGTCATTGCAAAGTTTCCTCCATCAACATCAGTCAAGGCCATTAGAAGCTTTCTTGGACATGTCGGTTTTTACCGGAGGTTCATTAAAGACTTCTCCAAAATCTCAAACCCTCTTTGTAAGTTACTTGAAAAAGATCACCCCTTTTTATTTTCTGATGAGTGCGGGATTGTATTTGAGGAGCTGAAGAAGAGGTTGCTCACATCACCCATTATCATTGCCCCCGACTGGGAGCAACCATTTGAGCTGATGTGTGATGCAAGTGATTATGCAGTGGGGGCAGTGCTTGGCCAAAGGAAAGACAAGTTGATGCATCCAATCTACTATGCTAGTAGAACATTGAGTGGAGCACAGCTGAACTACACAGTGACGGAAAAGGAGATGCTGGCGGTAGTGTTCGCATTCGACAAATTCAGGTCCTATCTCATAGGATCCAAGGTAATTGTATACCCCGACCATGCAGCTTTGAGGTACTTAATTGATAAAAAGGACTCTAAGCCATGCCTAATTCGTTAGGTGCTTCTTCTACAAGAGTTTGACCTTGAAATCCGTGACTGGAAGGGCACCAAAAATCAAGTCGCCGATCATTTGTCACGACTTGAAGGAGCTGAAATTGTCAAAGAGAGTGGAGAAATTCTGGAAACCTTTCCAGACGAGCAGTTGTTCACTACCACTCTCCTTGAAGCGCCATGGTATGCAGATTATGCAAATTACCTGGCCAGTGGTACTATTCCACATGACCTATCATCAGTCCAGAGGAAAAGATTTTTTCGTGAAAGCCAGCTTTATTATTGGGATGAACCCTATTTGTAGGATATGTCTCGATAACATGATCCGGAGATGCGTCCCCGAGATCGAACAATCTTCTGTTTTGGAGGCGTGTCATGCTTCCGCATATGGTGGCCACTTTGGAGGAGTGCGAACAGCCGCCAAGATACTTGAGGCCGGTTTCTATTGGCTAACGGTGTTTAAAGATGCACACTTGTGGGTGAAAGGTTGCAATGAATGTCAACGCACCGGGAACATCTCCCGGCGTCATGAGATGCCAATGAACCCAATTCAACAAGTGGAAGTGTTTGACATCTGGGGAATAGACTTTATGGGGCCCTTTGTCAGCTTATACGGCAATAAGTACATACTTGTTGCGGTAGACTATGTGTCCAAATGGGTGGAAGTTGCAGCATTACCCACCAATGATGCTAAGGTGGTGGTGGGATTTCCGAAGAAGAACATTTTCACCCGTTTCGGGATTCCAAAGGCAATACCAGTGATGGGGGTACACACTTTTGCAACGGGGAATTCTAGAAATTTTTGGCCAAATATGATGTGAAACACCGAGTTGCTACTCCATATCACCCGCAGACCAGCGGGCAAGTTGAGGTCTCCAACATGGAGATAAAGAGTGTATTAACAAAAATAGTGAATGCCACGAGGACCGACTGGTCCAGGAAGCTCGATGATGCATTATGGGCATATAGGACAGCATTCAAGACACGAATCGGCATGTCACCATACAAATTGTTGTTTGGGAAAGCTTGTCATCTACCTATGGAACTAGAACACAAAGCGTGGTGGGCACTAAAACAATTGAATCTCAACTGGGATGAAGCGGGAAAATCTAGAATGACCGGGTTGCACGAGTTGGAAGAATTCCGGTATCTGGCCTTCGAGAGCACAAGAGTGTATAAAGAACGGATGAACCGTATTCACGATCAAAACATCATAGAGCGTAACTTCAAAACCGAGGACAAGGTACTTTTATATAACTCAAGATTACGGTTGTTCCCGTGCAAATTAAAATCAAGGTGGTCAGGCCCTTTCCGGGTAATTGAGGCATTAGATTCGGGCGCTGTGGAAATTCAAACCATTGATGGTTCACGCACATTCAAAGTAAATGGACAGCGGTTGAAACTTTATGTTGGCATGGATGACATCGAGGACAAGGTGGAACTACGGTTAGAGGAACCTCAAAGGTCTAGCGAGCCTTGAAATGCGCTAAGTTGAGTCGTGCCGCGACGTTAAATCAGGCGCTACGTGGGAGGCAACCCACGAACTTGTTGTAAGTGTAATCATTATAGTTAGTAAAAAAGAAAACAAAAATAAAAAAATTTTGCCTGCCTGCGGAAAAAAAAATTCAGCGAGTGTGACTGTTCGCGGGTGATTCGCGGACGCGGACGAACCGCGAAAAAACACCCTCTCTGAACCTAACTATTCACGGTTCGTCCGCGATCGCGAACGACCGCGGTCAGTTCCGCGGTGGACAGAAAAACAAAAAAAATTATTTTAATCCCTTTCCCCCCCTTTAATAACCCTAAACAGTCAACCCTCCCCCCCTTTTCGAAGACTCCAGCCGCCACCCCTCCCCTCTATACTCCCTCTCTCTGTAAAATTTTCTCCTCCTTCTCTCTACCATCTCTCTTCCATTCTTCTCCCAACAACACCTCTACTTCAATCTTCTTCTTCCCCAACACTTCATAGTAAGTTTTCTTCTTTGTTTCTCTTTCTTTTTTCTTTTTCTCTCTAATTTTTATCATTAGTATTGTAGAAGTAATTATTTTACATTATTATTGTCTAATTGTAGAATTGTACAATATATTGCTAGTAGTAGTAGATTTTATAGACATTAATTTGTTTGTGCAGTATACTTCTAGAATGATTTTTGTTGGTATTGGTGGTATATATTGTTGGTATTGTTGGCATTGTTGGGATTGTTGGTAGTGATTGGTATTGTTGGGTCTCCAATATAGTTAATTGTGTTAATTTTGTTGTTTTGGAGACCCAATGTGATGGGTGATATAGTTGGTGATTTGGTTGGCCAATGTGGGCAATTGTATGTTGTAGTATTTGGTTATTGAATTTTTAGGGGAGATATTGCCCAACTTGTTAGTTGTTTGTTGTTGTATATAATTGGAGATGGTGTAAGTTTAATTGGGTCATGTTAGATTACCAAAAGAAAAAAGTGTGGGGTGGTTTGAGGTGACTTGGTGAATTTGTTAGATAATTAGTTAAGAGTAGGAGTTATGGGATGATAGCACTAAAGAAAATATTGTAAGGATCCACGGATGGTGAAGTTTGAGTAGCCAACCGACATACTAACGTTATGGAAATTTTTGGTTGTTTCTCTTTTGTGCAGGACTATGGCTCCTAAAAGATCAAGGCATGCAGCAACCTCTTCTAGGCAACCGACCGATGACGAGTCTAGATTCAGAAGCGAGGAGGCGGAAGCTGACTTCCACGCCAAGGAGACTAAGACTTGGCTCTAGGAAATTGAAATTGACAGGTTAGCCATTCGGTCCGAAAAGCCCGAGATATATGATGAGATCCGCCGCCGCAAAATAGAGTTCCTATTCGACGCACCAGCCCTCGTGAACAAGATGCTGGTTAGGGAGTTCTATGAAAATGCTCCCTACGGGGTGGCCAGGACGGTCTTCGTCTGAGGTAAGTATGTTTGGGCCAAAGTTCCTACTATCAGGCAGAGTCTTAGACTGCCCGCCTTTACTAGTGACGGGGACTACTACCACGATAAGCCTGGTGTCACCTGGGACACCTTAATTGAGGCCTTATGTGTTGATGGTATCCCGGTCTGGATAAGAAACAAAACACTCCACTCTAACTGTTTCACCCACACTGCTAAATGCTGGTTCACAATCATATATAACCGGCTCTTGCCCTCCAGCAACACCACTGACGTGAACTTTAATAGGGCACTTCTAACATGGTTTTTTATCACCCAGGGGGACGTAGACATCGCCCGCTTGATTAGTGACGAGATGGTGCTGAGGGGATCCCTCAAAGCCAAGGGATTTTATTACCCATCTCTCGTCAATACTTTGTGTCTCGGCCATCAGACTCCGGTCCTTGCCACGGATGGTGATCTCCCACCAAAAGCTCCATTCAGAGCTTCTCAAATCAGGGTGGGCCGAGACAATGACCCAATTGACTTGGATGGTGAGGTTGACCCTGTGCCGGTTGCCCGGGCCAGGCATTCCACTGACTCAGCCAGACCTTCTAGGCACGCTCATCATGGAGCGGGCATGGCTAGGTCCGAGTCTACTAGACCTATGCTTAGGTCTATGGAGGAGGAGGTTGCGGACTTACGCACCTCCGTTGATGGTTTACACACGCGCTTAGACGCGATGTCACAGAGGCAATCTTGGTCGGAAAATAGATTCATGGCATGGTTCCGAGCACTTGGTCGAGCATGTCACGTCAACCCCTCCACCGTCTCCGACTCTGAGTGAGTCACAGGTAAGTTTTCTCGCCCTTTTGAGCTATATTTGTATTATTATGTCATGAGGACATGACATGATTTTAAGTGTAGGGTGGGAAACTTATCTTGTATATGTTGTACATATTAGTTGAAGTTGTAAATAATATTAGCTGGCTTGGCCCGATGATGGACACTTGACGACGGGTTTCTTAAGGGTCTAAGTCGGAATAAAAACACAAAAAAATCAAAAATTTGAAAAAATCCAAAAATATTAGTAGAAGACTCTTCCTGATGACGGAACTATTTGGACAAATACTCTTGAGGGAAGTAGTCCATGTAGGAATTTTTCTTTCTTTTATTTTCTTTTTCTAGGTAGTGTATCACCTCCCCTTGGTTTTTCTTTTGACCACGGTTCTTTTCCAAGGGTTTTTATTGAACCGGGTTAGGTAGATTTTTCTTTTTAGGATTAGAGGGCAAAGGTTAACATGTAACCCCAAGTATGCACATTAGCAAAACTTAATTGAACTTGAGAATGTATTATCTAAGCTTGACTGTAGATTCTAGGATATGCCTTAAATTGCACAATACAGCTTGCTTGAACATTGATAGGACTTTGTAGATGAACCTGATTCTAAATGAGTTGCATGCTACGTGTGTGTGAGATTTTACTTACATTATATGTTTTACATGATACCTAGAACTTGCCCTGTGTGTTTGCAAAGCGAAATAGAAGTTGTTTGGTTGTAGAAAGGATAGAGGCATTTTTTTATGTAACCCCATAAATCAATAGACATGAATTCACCCGTACATAATATCATAGTTAACCCCTTTGAGCTTAAAGCCTATTCTTTGATAACCCTTGAATGTTCATGAAAAATCAAAATCTTATACTGTTCTACTTTACCTCCAAGAAGCAATTGTGTTGTAACGAATATGCAAAAGTCTAAGTGTAGGGTGAAGGGAAGTTGAAAAAAAAAGGAAAAATCAAGAATGAATGGTAGAAAATGGTGAACTGGCAAAATAATGTAAATGCGTTGCAAAGCAATGATAAAAAAAAGTTATATCAATTTATATATGTAAAGTATAAGGGGGCCAGTTACACCAACAAAAGAAAATTGGGGATTAAAAGCAAATATAAGTGAAGGAATGTTTAGGGGAGACATAAGGAACAAAACTAAAAGGGAAGTTGTGAAAAAGAAAGAAAAGTGGTTAGGGAGGTTATCCACTATACCCAAAAGTATCCTACCCGTCCCGTAGCCAATGTTACAACCCTTAAAGACCTCTTGATCTATGATTGAATAACTCGATTAGTGGAGTATTACACTAGGGGCAAGCCTATGGTGTGTCCGTATGCATATGAATGTTCTTTGTTGAGAGTGAGTGAATTTTTCCGATATTTATAAGTTCCATGTTCTGAATTGTTTATGTGTGGGAACTTCTCTCAATAAATTTTGTGAGGGTATGTAACTCAAGAGGAAAACGGTAAATTTGCAAGTCTGTGATAATAACTAGAGTAAGCAATAATGTGCTGGCATGTGAGTTTACGGTTAGGTAAGGATTGTGCATATCTTAGTTAAACTATGAAAGATAGATTTTGAGGAATATTTTGGGGGAGACATTAATAAAATTGGCCTAAAGTGTGATTAAGGTTGCTCGAGGACGAGCAAAGGTTTAAGTGTGGGGTATTGATAATAGGTGAATTTGACTATATTTATGCCCAAAATAATCACACTTTATTGTTGAATTGATATTGTTTATGATGACAAAATGCTTTTATTAGTGTTTATTGGTGTTTTATAGGTACACATGAGCCATTGGATACTAAAGGAGCTATTTTGGAGTCACAAGATGGTAAAAAGGTCAAGTGAAGAGTTGAAGTGAAGTTAGCTTGAAGAATTGAAGAAGAAATTCTGGATTACTGTTCATCCGCGGTTCACTTGCGACCGTGGATGAACCGCCAAAAAACGTGCTCGCGGAACTTTTGGAGATTTAGAGGAGTGCTCTGTTCGCGGTTCGCTCGCGACCGCGAACGAACCACACAAGGTGCCGGAAATTTTAAGGCTAATTTTGTATAAACTCAATTTTTAAGACCTAAACCCTCTATATAAACCTAGATTTCGCCCAAGAGAGGCTATTACCTACTTTTGCAAGATTATTAGTAAGAGAGAACTCTCTCAACTTATTTCTTTCTTTTATATTAATTCTTTGATTATGAATTCAATTATTATTCTTGTTTCTTTGATTATGAGTAGCTAATTCCTTATCTAAGGTTTTGATGGAACCTATTGGGTGATGAACTTCTCGTTTATGTGATTACAAATTGTTAGCTAGATTTCTATTTGTTCAACTTCGTTCTTGTTGTAGTTAATTGGTAGAGCTCCCGATTAGTTGTGCCTATTTAGTGTGCATAACTTGGAAAAGAGTGCATATTTAGGTATATTATTGAACAACACCACACCTAGGTTATTGGAGGAATCTATAACTTTAGGCGTAAAGACGGGATTAGGAATAACGAAGTCTTGGGTGCAATCTTAAGTGAACTATTCAAATTAAAGCTAGCTAGGGTAGCTCGGGAGAGTGCACTAGTAAATTATTGTAGTTGCTCGGGAGAGAATTACGGTAAAAATAGCGTTCATGATTGATAGAATATATTAACAATTTGTATGAGCATAAACATAAGGGATTCCATCAATAGGGGAAATCAATACTTTAGCCTTTCTCTATATTATTTACCCAACATTCAATTCTTTATTTTTAATATTTAATTCTTGCAAAAGTTAGTAGTTAGAAAACCTTTACAAAAAGATACTCAAAGTTTGGGAACTTGCTTCAGAAGTGTTCTTGGGTTGTGAAAGTTGCAGTTGGTAGGTTAATTCTCTGTGGGATCGATTCTGGACTTATTTTCCATATCCTTTGCTCCTTTCTTTTTGATGTTATATTTGGTATTTAGCATTGGGGACAATGCTAGCTCTTATTCGTGGGGGTGTGGCCCTACTTTTTGTTAAAACTGGATGATTGTATATATTTTTCTCTCTTTCTTTCTTTTCAGTACATTCGTAGATATAGTTGGATTGTAACTAAACTTTAATTCTGAATCCTTTTAGTTGTATATTCTACTATCTTGGTGTACATATTCAATTGGTTATCAGTTGATGGTTTTCATTGGTTTTTTATTTTCGTTAGATTTTTCATGATAGTTGCAAGGTTAGGCTCGTGGCCTTGTTTTGGTTTTGCTTTGAGGTTTCAATAAGCCCTTGGTTTTCTTAATGCCACGGTTCTTTCCAATGGTAGAGTGTTGTGTGAATCGGGTGGCTCTTCCCAATGATAGATAGTGTGACAACTTTCTTAAGGGTTGAGTCAGTTTTTGATTTTTCTTTTTGATTTTCATATTTTTATCGCAGTTAAGAGTAACTCAGGAAAAGCTTCACTTGGGCCTAGCACATTTGCCTTTGATCTTATGGTCAAAGACATTAAGTTGTGTTTAGGATGGTGAAAGTCGTGTCCTTGAGACTCTTGTGTTGACCAGACAATCATCATGTGGTCAAATATGGGTCATTGTGCGCTTGAATTGTATTAGAGGTTATTGTGGGCCCTCGACTCCATCTTTGGCAATCCTTGAGTGTATGTGTGGTGAGGACTTGATTTGTGAGCCCAAGTACCGTGCCAATGGTCTAGAACTTGCCCCGAATGTTTGTTGAGGCGAAATCATGGGTGGAACTTGACTTGAGAAGTGATTGTAGGCTATCCTTGATCCAACAACACTATATTGATCCTTTTCATGACCTACCAATATAATGATCCGCATTTCACCCCTTTTGAGCCTTAAACCTTCTTATTTCATGAACCAAATATTGCAAGCCTACACCTGTTATAATGAAACCCTCTCTTGGCACCCAAATCCTCCCTTAAGTAATGGAAAATATCTAAGTTTGGGAGAGAGGCAAGAAAGGCACCAATGTGGTAAAAAGGCATAAAAGCAAAAACGAAAAAGGAAGGCAATGAAAAAGAGAATTGGCAAAAGAAAGACAAAGGTGAATAAAACCCAAAAGAAAAGGGATCCAAAGTCATCAAACAAGTGACAAAGATGTGAAAAAGGTAAACAAAAAGGAGAAAAAAGTTTTGAATTGTAAAAGAAAGAGTGACATGGTGTCGCTCTAACCCCTTGAAAGAATAAATACTCAAATGAGTCAAGAAACTATGCCAAAACGAACCAAAAGAAGTGCTTAAGGGAAGATTGAACCCATGTAAACGAAAGTATATCCTACCCTTACCCAAAAGCCTTCACAATGAGTGCTCAAAAGCCCTATATGATCTTGAAAAGGGAAACCCTCATTAGTGGATACTTACATGAAAGGCAAGCATATGGTACTTAGAGTCGGACTTAGGGTCTCTTCTTTGTGAGAGATGAGTAAGAAATCCTTCCACCTCAATTTGTGTGCAAATACTCTAAATGGTGAGGTTCACTTAGAGAGAGTCGAGGATGTGTGAGTTTGGGTTCCACAATGACCATAGTACTTGCGAAAGGTTCCTTGATGAAATGTGTCAACTCTTGAGGCTCTTGTGTCACACTTGATCCACAAGTTTTCAAAGTTTTAAATGTGTTGATGATGCATTTGCATTGAGGGCAATTATTAGTGCCAATTGATGCTGTTGAGGTTACTCTAGGGCAAACAGGAATTTCTTGGATGTTTTTCATTGAGGGGTAGGTCTTATCTTGTTTGCTTGAGGACAAGCAAAGGTTTAAGTTTGGGGGAGTTGATAACTGTGATTTTTACATGATTTGTACCCCTTCTTTCCTAAGCTTTATGCATAAATTGATATAGATTAGTCCTGAATTGCTTACAAGGCACGCTTGATTGTAGGTTTGAGCGACTCAATGATAAAGATCACAAATCGGCTCAGGAAGGAGTGAGATATGTCAAGCGTCAAGAGATGAGCTACATTGTGAGTTAAAAGACTTGTCCGGGCTACAACATTTTGTCAGGCGGCCGCACAAGAAGATCCTGAAATTACCCAAGTCAAGGAACCTATGCGGTCCGCACTGTTTTGCCACGTGGACGCACAAGTAAGGATCAGAGAACCTGAAGTTTGGACACAATTCCACGCGGACCGCATCCATTTACACGCCATCCACAATGATGAAGAAACAGAGGCTCAAATTCAAAGTCATAATCCAACGCGTCCGCACACAAAAACAGTGCAGTCCGCGTGGGTGAATGATCAGAGAGCCAACATTGAAGAACAATCAACAGTGCGGCCGCGCAAAATTTTCACGCGGTCCGCGTGACTCAACCTACGCGGCCGCGTGGCATTTCTAGGCGGTCCGCGTCCAAGATCTAGAAGCTAAACTTTTGAAGACTTTTTACCCTATGAGGCCGCATGTCATTTTCATGCGGTCCGCGACAGACCCTCAAGGGCATTTTTGTCCAGATTTTCCTAGGTAGTATAAATAGAATATTTTACTTTTTTAGGTTAACTTCTTTTACACTGTACGAGCAGCTGAGAACGAGGAAATATTTATTTGCCTATTTGGGCTATTTTCCTTAGTTTTGAACGTGGATTCAGTTGTATTAAATTTTTAGTTCATTATTATGTCAATTGATACTATTACTAATTCTTTTTATATTGTTTCCATGTCTAGCTAAACCCATTAGCCACGGGTTGTGGCTCAACCCTAGTGTGGGTAATTAATGAGTGTTTTTGCCTAATGCTTGGATGATATTGGGTGTTTGGTAATTGGGTTGATTTTATGATTTCACTTAGATTTGGTGGTTGCAAACACTAAGTCTAGCTTAGTGGGTTTTGACTTTACTTGAGAAAGAGAGTCTATGACCTCTCAATCAACCCAACAAGAATTTGGGATGGACCCATGAGAATGGTAGTCCCAAGTAACGGGTTAAATCTCGAGAGAGTAATTACCCTACTTGAACCATTAGATTCTTAGGCAAATTAGCCTACCCGATTAGTCTCGAGAGGTTAAATTGGGCACGATCACTCTCTCTACTGAGAGGTGTGAGAGTGAGTGCTAAGTGCAACGGTTATCCATATATCCCATGTTGTCATCCTTGTATTGAAATTCTATACCCGTTAATTAGTCACCTAGGCAAGTGCTACGACCCTAGTGTTTTCTCCTTATTGCATACACCTGAGAATTATAATTTAGCACAATCTAGTTTATATATCTTTAGTTGATAATCAAAGAAAATCAAAAATGTTAGAAGTCAAATTATGAGCTACAATGCTTAATTAGTCTTCACAAATACTTGACTCCAATATCAAGCTCTCTGAGGAATTGACCCCGGAAAATCACTATCGGGTAAAAGTTATTAGAGCCTACTCTTCCTAAGGATTGAGTTTGCAATGATCACTTTTGTGGCCCTACTTTTTTGTTAAAATTGGATGATTGTATGAATGATGTAGCGTATGGTGAGAATTCAGCATAGATATACAGTCATGTTCTTGTACGTCGCATAGTGATTGATACAGTGTTCACATATTGAAAGTAGGCCTGGCAGAGAAATTCGGATGTTGAAACTGGGCTCTAAGTCTCTTTGACTAAAAAAAGAGGATATCTTTAGATTTGATCAAGCTAACATGCTCAGCTGGGTTGTGATAGCATGGGTAGGTGCACGAGGTGCTAAACATAAATTTTAGAAAACTCTAGTGCAGGTCTCAACACGTTCGAGGATGAACGTATGTGTAAGTGGGAGAGAATGTAACAACTCGACCGGTAGTTTTGAGATCTAGCATGTCGTTCAGTGGTTTAAGGCCGTGAGCAGCTTCATATCAGGTATTAATACTTGTACACATCGTTAGAATTGAATTTGGGAAGGTTGAAGTTGAATTGGAAAGAGAATTCGCATTTTGGAATCTTTAAGTTGGATAAATTGACAAGGATTGGATTTTTTAGTAAACGACCTTGGGATCCGGATTTGAAGGTTCATGCAGGTTCAAATGATGATATTGGACTTGGGTGTATGTCCGAATTGAGTTTTGGATGACACAAGAGCATTTCAACATCTATTGTGGAAGTTAGCATTTTGGAAGAATTTCATAAGTTTGGGTTGAAGTGTATTTCAGTGTTTTCAATTTTTATTTGGCATTCTGAGTTTGGGAATAGCTCCCTATGGTGATTCTAGTATTTTGAGCGTGATTGGAAGTGGATTTGGAGGTCCGCGGGTAATTTTGGAGTCATTTGGCTAAAGTTAGAAATTTGAAGGTCTTTGAGAAGTTTGACCACAGGTGGACTTTTTGTTATCGGGGTCGAATTCCAACTCCAGAAGTTGGAGTAGGTCTGTAATGTCAAACAAGACTTGTGTGAAAAATTTGAAGTCAATTGGGCATGATTTGAGAGGTTTGGGCATCGAATGTAGAAGTTTGAAGTTCTAAAGTTAATAAAGATTGAATTAGCGTCTAATTCGTGATTTCGATGATGTTTGATGTGATTTTAGGCCTTGAGAAGGCCCGCATATGGGACTGGTTGGTATGAGTGGTCAGGGTCTGGGGGGCCTCGGGTGGATTCCTAAGGGTTAACAGATCAAACTTGGAATTTAAAGAAGGAAGGGAGCAACTGTATTCTAGTGTAACCGCACCTGCGAGACTTGGGCCTCACGTAGGGAGCCGCGAAAGCAGCAGTGTCGGAGAAGCAGAAGTGGCTGGGCTAGGCTGGGATCACAGATGCAGTCATCTTGTCGCAGGAGCGGGATCGCGCCTATGGATGGACGGGCGCAGATGCGGGAAGTTGAGGAACTGGAGGAGGGCCGCAACAACGAATTGGGGGTCGCACCTGCGGAACCACAAAAGTGGTCAATTGACCTTAGGTGTGAAAATGCTGAAGGCAGTGAGGTTCTTAAAATTGGGGGTTTGGCTCATTTCAACCCCATTTCTTCCATTGGAGCCGATTTTGGAGCAACTTTGAGGTGCCGTTTTCACCCCCAAGCATGAGGTAAGTGGTTCATACTCGTTTTGAGTTAAATACGTGATAGAATCTGGATTTGAAAACAAAAATTAGTGGAAAATTTGGGGTTTGAGGGAAACCTAGAAATTGGTATTCTTGAATTGAACACGATTTTGGACATGAAATTGAGAGTAAATTATATATTTGAGTTCGTGAGGTTGTGGGCAAACTTTATCTTCAAAAAATTTTAAGAATTTGGGCACGTGAACCCAAGAGTATTTTTGTCAACTTTTTGATAGGGATAGGAATTGTTATAAATTGGATCCTTAGGAGTAATTGAACATATATTAATGGATATGCATAATTGTTGGCTAGTTTTGGAGCATTGTGCATCGATTCGAGTCTTCGGAAAGGGCGTAAAATACCGATTATGGGACTTCGGAGCGAGATAATTCTATATATGATTCTATTTGTGGGGTCAACGTACGTACGAGGTGATGAGAGTCCGTGCGTAGCTACTATTCTGCTTATGCCCGGGTAGTCTAGGACCCAAATCACTTTATAATTACGATGCTTGCATCCTACTTGTTAGTTTAAATTGCTTTAATCGTATCGAAGTGGTAAATAATTTTCTAAAAGAGTTAAACTTCATTTTCTCGACTTGTAAAAGAGAAATTGACACCTCCTTGAATAATTATTTCCCTGATGAAGTCTTGATTACTTGTTTGAATGTGTATTTCGATGTGTACATGCGTTGCATATCATGTCTTTCAAAACCAACTGATTTTCAAAATCCTCATTCGAGGACGAATGATTTTAAGGGGGGTTGATGTAAGGCCCCGTAAGATTTTTGTGCTTAAAACCTAGTAGCCCATGGTGTCATGGTCCGAATAATGTGTTAGGAATGTGTAGAATTCTTCGCAGCAAGCTTGCGAGCTACGATTCAGACCCATGGTAGCAGATCTGCTATGCGGACCGCATTCCTACCGCAGAGTGTAACAGAATATTTTCCAAAATTTGTGTTGAAAATACGGTCCAATATGCGATCGCATAACGGAAATGCGGACCGCAAATCTATCGCATAATTCCTTAGGAATTTTTGAGTGTCAATTCTGCGGTGCATTCTGCGATCGCAGAACACGAATGCGGACCGCATTCTGATCGCATATCGTAACAGAACAAGTGTATTTTTTGGGGGAAATTCTACGGTCCATTATGCGGATCGCATGTTGATTCTGCGATCGCAGATGCGACTGCAGATTTGACTCGGCTCAGATTTTTATAAAATTTTAACCCGATTCCTTCTTTAATAAAACACCTCAAACCTTCATTTTCTCACATTTTCTTAGCAAAACAAGAGAGAGGAAAGAGAGATTTTAGGGAGAGAAACCTAACCATCTTCAAAGATTGTTTCTAATCGCTTGGTTTGGAAGATCCTAGGGCAAGTGTCATCTTCCCCAATTTCAAAAGGTAAAAACCCTAGCCATTTTCCTTGAATTTTCAGTTCTTAATGGGAAAGAAAGATTTTCATGCATTAGCTTTTGAAAATACAATTTAACACTCATGCATGTTATTTGAACATGAAATTTAGTAAAAAAAAAAGTGGGTAGGAGTAAGAGTTTGCAAAAACGGAAGTTGGCAACATAGGATAACTTGGGTGAACTTAAAGTAAGAGATTGAAGGAAGTAAATTCGACTCCAGGTATGTATGGCTAACCTTGATCCTTGTGAAATCGCCATTATGTGTACAATTCATTTGGTACGTGATAATTTTGAGAATTGTTGTGTAACTCTTTGATTTAGTTGTTGGGTATTCAATTGATTTGAACTATGTGTTGTGTGGTATGGGATGTGAACCGAAAGATGAAAAAGGAAGTCATAATTGGTAAAGAAATTGAGAACAATTGTAGTGATGGCATACTTGGCTTCTTGTGGGAAACTAATGAAACAACTCAAATTGTGATCAACTGTTGAACAAAACGGTATGGATACTCTCGGATATGGAAATATTGTAACCTTGTTGTGACACCGGATTGAAAGGAATTTGGAAACATGAACCAATTTGTAAGTTGCGTATTGCACTTGTTTCTGATCATGTGTAGTGCCCTTGTCTGATGTTTGTGATTGTTGCAATTTGAAACTATACGGTGGGATCGGGTTGCATGCCGCAACACAAAGTAATAAGGTGTGGTTGGGGTGATAAGGGTGGACGAGGTAATAAGGGTGGAAAGCGATCAAAATCGCCATTCAAATTGATATGAAATCATTGATGTGAAATTGTGAAAGGAGACAGCAGGAGAGTTTGCAACCTGTGAGGCATTGATTGCCCCTTTGTTTGACTTGATTGTGCTTTCCGTGTATGTTAAGTTGTTGCCTTCCTTGTTGATCTTTATTTGTACTTGGGCTGAGGACCACTTGAAATGAAGTAAATGTGGGAACATGATTGGCTGGCTTTGTTATTTCTTGGTGTAATCGTTGGTTGTTTTACTATCGTGATTTATTTGTTTAATGGCTTGAGTTTACTTGGTACAAAGCTTGTCCATACATACCAGTACAATTCCAGTGTACTAACGTCCCTTTTTCCGGGGACGCTACATTCGTGTTATGATTGTAGGTAGATCCGTAGCAGGTACTTCAGCTCATCGGCAGTAGCATTCTTCATCTTCCACTGGCCGTTTTGGTGAGCCCCTTTCCTCTCGGGGCCCTGCGTGGCTCATGCCACTTCTATTTTGGACTTTATTTTGATTTTGTGTAAGGTATAGCCAGAGCCTTGTTATCGGCAAGTATTGTATCATCCCTCGTACCCAAGAGGCTCCGTAGACAGTGAACTGTGGGGTTATGGTTTTATGTAAATACATGACGGGCGTTGTAAATTGTAAACGTGTTAAGAAGTAAAGTGTGTTGTTATGTTGTTAAATGTATGATTTTAATTATAAATTGTTAAAGTCCTTTATTTTTAAGTAATGAGCAACACATGGGCAACGCGTGGGTTAGAAAGGCACCTAGGTCCGCTTGACTGGGGCTACCCGGTTAGGCGCCGGTCATGTCCCTTGATTTGGGGCGTGACAAGATGCATCTATGGTTCGCGCCATTCGACTAGTGCACAGTATTAATATTATTGGATCGGGTCATATGTCCTCGGCATGATTGGCACATACTTGTATTTCTTGCCTTGATATTTATAAATGAGGCTATTCCTTCCCTGGGTTGAGAATAAATGTAAAAATAATGAAAATGAATTTGGAAATTTTCCTATGAATAAATAAATTATTTACTTGCTTCATTCTATTTAGTTATAGTCATGTTTATAAAAATCCTTGATTTATTATATTATTATCGTACCACTAGTAAGTATTGAAGTCAACCTCTCGTCTCTACTTCTTCGAGATTTGACGGGATACTTACTTAGTAGACATTGTTTTCGTACTCATGCTATACTTGTTGTGCATTTTGGTTGTGTTGGCACATATATGTCTAGTGACCTCATTGGGCGCAGTGGCACGGTTGGTACGGAGACTTAGGTGTTTTTCACTTTTCGAGATGGCCATAGGATGAGACGACCTGACCCGTCGTCTCATAAGTTACCGCTCTGTTTCCCATTTGTTTTCTTCTTTATGATTCATTATTAGTGTCTTGTGTGATCCAGTTGGTTTGGAGTGATTATAGTAGGAAATGAGACACTTAGTCTCTTTTAAGAAGGCTTGAGTTGGAAAAGGCAAATGGATGTGGACTTATGAGTTAGAGGGATCGAATGCAAATTTTAAGGATTCGGTTAGCTTTGGGGGATGATTTTGACTTAGGAGTGTGATCGAAAGTGGTTTTGAAGGTCCGGAGTAGAATTAGGATGTAATTGGTGAAGTTTGTATTTTGGCGATTTCCTGTTGATAGGTGAGATATTGATCCAAGGGTCAGAATAGAATTTTGAGAGTTGCTATAGCTTCATTGTGTGATTTGGGGTGTGTGTGTAAAGTTTCAGGTCATTTGGAGGTGATTTTGTTAGGTTTTTGATCAAATGCGTGTTTCAGAAGTTTTAGAAGAACTTAGGCTTGACTTAGATGTAATTTGATGGTTTTGATTTTTATTGAAGAGTTTTGATGATTGAAGAAAGTTTGGATGATGTTTTAAGATATGTTGATGCCTTTGGTTGAGGTCCTGGGGGCCACGGGGTGATTTCAGATGGAACGGGAAGTTTTGAGCCTTGTGTGTTGCAAGGTTTTTTTTATTACTCTAGGTATTTTCGCACCTGCGGTTTGGGGACTGCAGTTGCTGTCTTGCAGATGCATAAGAGAGGGGTGCAGGTGCGGTCATATGAAGGCACGTGAGGAATCGCAGATGTGGAGTGGGGACCGCAAATGCGACAAGTTGATCGCAGATGCGGGATTGGGGCTTTAAGTGAATTTTCGCACATGCAGAGGGTGTGACCGCAGAAGCAGATTTTGAGACTGCAGGTGCGGTTTGGACTAGGCAGATGTATATATGCTTCATCTTCACAAATTTTCAAGGGTTTGTTCATTTTTATTGTGGGCGAATTTAAAGAGGGAGTTCAAGGAGCTTCGATAAGGTAAGGATTTTTGGAACCAAAACACGATTCTATGGTGCTATTTCATGAATTAGGACTTAAAAATTAAGGGATTAATGGACAAAAATGGTGGTTTAGGGCTTGAACTTAAGAAAGCAAAAATTGAGGATTTGAAATGTCAATTGAACTTCAATTCATGTGTTATTTATTTTTATAAACTCGTGGAGAGATAAGGAGTCTAATGATGTGAAAATTTTTGAATTTCGAGAAGTGGGCCCGTACTCAGATTTTTCTAATTTCGAGATTCTTGATATTTTTCGATTGTTTTCGATTGGGTATTGTTTCCTTAGCATATTGTGATGTATTCGCTGTGGTTTTGATCAGATTCGACATGCGAGGAGGTCGATTTGAGAGGCAAGGGCATAATGAGCTAGAGTTTGGCCGACGTGAAGAGAGTAATTATTATAAATGATGTCCTAAGGGTTTGAAACCCCGGATTTGCACAACGTAGTGCTATGTTGAAGTGAGACACACGTTGTATGATGAGCGTGGGGTCCTTTACTACTAGGGATTGTGACTTGGTCCATCGCGATTAGTGATTTTTATTGTATTTTGACTGAGATTTAATTATTATCATTATGATCTAGGCTAGTTGCCATGTTTGGGGCCTTGTGCCGACCTGTAGAACCCTTAGGGGCATTTTTACCGATTATACTCACTTAACTTGTTAAAAATCATACCCTTAGTCATGTTTCTAATTGTTTAACACAATATGAACTGGTTGTTTAAATGCTAATCCAAAATGAAAGTAATATGCGGGCTGAGATCCCTATTTTATATTAGTATGCCCGAGAGGTTGTGTTTATATTGACTGAGAGGTGTTGAGAACCCAATAGTAAGGATGTTTTACATGTTATAGATCGGGATGCATGCCGCAGTAATATATTTATATGGATCGGGCAGCACGCCGCAGCATATATATATATATATATATATATATATATATATATATATATATATATATATACATAGCACTTCGGTTGTAGCAGCCCTTCCATAGTCTACACACCCCCAATAAATGCAGTCGACTAATGTTATGGATCGGATTGTGCGCCACTGCGATATACGGATCAGACTGCACATTGCAACGACATGTTTATGATTTCGGTTATTGTGGATGGTATATGAGTGAGTACTGAGGAAATGTAATAAATAAATGAACAATATGATCGAGGAGCGGATTTTATGCTTGATTAATACTGGTTAAGTTACCTGTTCTACCTGGTTTTAAGGAATTTCACTTAACTTCTTCATTATCTGTTGCTTAAATGGCTTTAGTGCTTTGATATAGAACTGCTTAGTGCCTTTATGTGATTTCATACTGTCAATCATTATTTATTGTTTTTACTCATTGGGTCGGAGTACTCACATTATGCCCTGCACCGTGCATATAGATCAAGGTGTTGTTGAGGTGTAGTACGAGCTATCTTGCGGTTCAGATTCCATCGGAGTTATCGAGAGAGATGCATGGTGTCCAGAGACCCGATTTCTCCCTCTATCTTTATTTACCTTTTCTGTATTTTAGATTGTTGATGTATTAGACTGTTAACTCATCTAATAGAGGCTCTTGACTTGTGACATTGGATCAGTGATCTATTGTAGAGATTATTATTATTGTGGTTTTCGCACATTTCATCTTTTATTTCAAACTTCTATTCATATTGGTTTGGTAATTTAATTTGTTAATTGGTATTGAATTTTAAACAAAGAGATTAAGAGTTTTGAATTGGTCGGGCTGGCCTAGCATTGTGTTAGGTGCCATCACGACTGGGGTTGGGGTCGTGACACGTTGGTATCAGAGCGTAGGTTACTAGGTCTCTCGAGTCATGAGCCAGTTTAGTAGAGTCTCGTGGATCGGTACGAAGATGTTTGTATTTATCCTCGATAGGCTGCAGAACCTTAGGAAAACTTCATATTCATGGAACTCTTGTCGTGCGACTTTTTTGAATCAGGAACTAAACTTCTACTATTCTATTCTCTCACATATGGTGAGGATACGAGCTACCAGAGGAGGTGGACGACCACTAATGCTACCCACTAAGGCATTCAGAGTGCGTGGACGCGGTCATGGTTGTGGTAGAGGTAGAGTAGTGAGGGCAGCATCTGTTGATCCACCAGCTGCCCTAGCTCCGGATCATATTCCAGGAGCACCAGTTTATGCACCAGTTGTACCCATCATGATTCTGGGTCTACAAAAGACGTTGACACAGATTTTGACAGTTTGCACTAGCCTGGCTCAAGTAGTTTTAGCCACCACAGTAGCAGCTACTTCGCAGGCCGGGAGAGGTTGTTGGACCCCCGCTGCTCGCACACCTGAGCATGTAGTACAGGGATTGCAGACACCGGGAGCAACTCCAGCTCAACCGGCTGCTCCAGCTCAACCGGTTGCACCAGCTTAGGACTTCATGAGCAGTGTCGTCTTGAGAGGTTTGGCAGACTCCAGCTTCTGACATTCAGTGGTGCTAAGGGCAATGATGCCCAAGGTTTTATTGACAGGTGTTTGTTGATGCTCGGTACAGCATGGATTCTTAAGTCTAGCGGTGTGGCATTTACCACCTTTCAATTTACTGGGGCTGCCTTCATTTGGTTGGAGGTGTATGAGAGGCGTATGCCTGTTGATAGAGCTCTTTTTACTTGGCAAGAGTTCTCCAATCTCTTCTTGAAGAAGTATGTACCGCAGTCCCACAGAGAAGAGTTGCGTAGGTAGTTCGAGTGCTTGACACAGGGAGATATGTCTGTGACATAATACGAGATGAGGTTTTTAAAGTTGGCTTGTCATGCAACCTGGATGATTCCGTCGGACCGTGAGAGTATCAGGAGATTTGTGGATGGCCAAAACTACCATCTCCGTATTCTGATAACTAGAGAGAGATTATTGGGTTCTACATTTGAGGAGGTGGTGGATATCGTTCATGAGATTGAGTCAGTTTTCCGTCGAGAGCGAGAGGAGAGGGAGGCCAAAAAGCTTCATGGATCGGGTAGTTTTGGTAGAGCTCCTTCGAGGGGCCAGTTCCAGCATGGTAGGGGTTATTCTTTCATACCCGCTTAGTCGGACCGCCCCGAGTATCGTGGGGCATCTTCAAGTTGTGGTTATCATGGTTCTCAATAGTGTCAACCTTCACTCAGCGCTGTCCCAGCTCAAAGATCATCTTGTGCATCATCAGCTCAGGGTTCTTCTACGTTGAGTGCATCTGCTAGTCACTCAGGTGTGAGGGGTTCCCTTCAGTCCCCATCTCTATCACCGGGTAGTTTTTATGAGTGCGAAGAGTTTGGTCACATGAGGAGGCAGTGTCCTCAATTCCATAATGATTAGCATCAGTAGAGGGGTCAGCCCTCGACTTCTGCTCCAGTTGCTTCACCACCCGCCCTCAGTCATCTAGGGGTAGAGATCAGGCAGTCAGGGGTCTCCCTAGAGGAGGAGGTCGATCAGGCGGTGGCCGGGCTGATTTTTAGGTTATACTAGGTAGGACAGATGCCATTACTTCATATGTTGTCATTACAAGTATTGTTTTAGTCTACCACATAGATGCCTCCGTATTATTTGATCCCGGTTCCACCTATTCTTATGTGTCCTCATATTTTACTTACTATTTCTATGTGCCTCGGGAGTTTTTTGGTTTACCTGTTCATGTGTCTACCCTGGTGGATGACACTGTTATTGTGGACCGTGATTACCGGTCATATATTATGGTTAGTGGGGGTCTGGAGACCCGAGTTGATCTATTGCTATTGATTATGGTGGACTTTTGTATTATTTTAGGCATGTATTGGTTATCTTCATGTCATGTTATTCTAAAATTTCATGCTAAGACAGTCACTTTGGCTATGTTGGGTATACCGCGGATCGAGTTGCATAGTGTGACTGATTATGTTCCAAGTAGGGTGATCTTTTTCTTGAAAGCCTAGCGTATGGTTGAAAAGGGTTGTCTATCGTATCTTTCTTTTGTGAGGGATGTTGGAGCTAAGACTCCTAGTATTGTTTCCATTCCAGTTGTGAGGGACTTTGCCGATGTATCTCATGTAGACCTATCGGGCATGCCGCCGGACAGGAATATTGATTTTGTTATTGACCTAGTGTTGGGCACTCAGTCCATCTCTATTTCGCAATATTGTATGGCACCAGCGGAGTTGAACTAATAGAAGGAGCAGCTTCAGGAACTCCTAGATAAGGGGTTTATTCGACCTAGTGTGTCACCTTGGGGTGCGCCAGTTCTATTTGTGAAGAAGAAGGATGGAACAATAATAATTCGCATTGATTATAGGCAATTGATGATTTGTTCCCTTGCCTCACATTGATGATTTGTTCGACATCATGGAGAGAGGGTGTTTTCCAAGATTGATCTCTGTTCGGTCTATCATCAATTGAAGATCAGGGATTCAGATATTCTTAAGATTGCTTTCAGGACTAGATATGTCACTATGAGTTTCTTGTCATGTCTTTCGGGCAGACCAATGTCCCAGCAGCGTTCATGCATTTGATGAATAGTTTATTTCATCCTTATCTTGATTCGTTCGTTATTTTTTTCATTGATGATATTCTGGTGTACTCGCTTAGCTAGGAGGAGCACGCGGATCATTTGCGAGTTGTATTGCAAAGATTAAAGAGGGGATAAGCTTTATGCAAAGTTCTCTAAGTGTGAGTTTTGGCTCGGTTTAGTGGCTTTCTTGGGACACGTGGTGTCCAGCGAGGGTATTCAGGTTGATTCGAAGAAGATAGAGGTGGTTAAGAGTTGACCAAGACCATCCTCAGCCACAGCGATCCATAGTTTTCTTGGGTTGGTAGGCTATTATTGCTGGTTTGTTCACAGGTTTTCCTCTATTGCATCGCCCTTGACCAAGTTGACTCAGAAGGGTGCTTCATTTGTATGGACGGACGAGAGTGGGGAGAGATTTTAGAAGCTCAAGACAGCTTTGACCACGGCTCTAGTATTAGTTTTTCCATCAGCTTCAGGTTCATATACCGTATATTATGATGCTTTGCAAGTCGGGATTGGCTGCATATTGATACATGAGGGTAGAGTTATTTCTTATGCGTCTCATCAGTTGAAGTCCCACGAGAAAAACTACATTGTTCATGATTTGGAGTTGGCCGCCATAGTTCATGCATTGAAGATTTGGAGGCATTACTTGTATGGCGTATCTTGTGAGGTATTCACCGAATATCGTATTCTTCAGAATTTGTTCAAGTAGAAGGATCTTAATTTGAGGAAGCGGCGGTGGCTAGAGTTACTGAAAGATTATGATATTACTATTCTGTATCATTCGGGGAAGGCCAATGTAGTGGCTGATACTTTGAGCCAAAAGGCAATGAGTATGGTGAGCTTGGCATATATTCCAGTTGAGGAGAGTCCATTTGCAGTTGATGCTCAGGCCTTAGCCAATCGATTTTTGAGATTAGATATTTTGGAGCCTAGTCTGGTTTTGGCTTGTGTGGTTTCTCGGCATTCTTTATATGACCACATCAGAGATCGCCAGCATGATGATCCGCATTTGCTTGTCTTTAAGGACAGGGTTCAGTATGATGATGCTAGAGATTTGACCATTGGTGATGATGGTGTGTTGAGGATGCAGGGCTGGATTTGTGTGCCCAATATGGATGGGCTTCGAGATTTGATATTAGAGGAGGCCCGTAGCTCGTAGAATTCCATTAATGTGGGTGCCGCAAAGATGTATCAGGATCTTAGACAGTGCTATTGGTGGCAGAGGATGAAGAAAGATATTGTGGAGTTTGTAGCTCGGTGTCTCAATTGTCAGCAGGTGAAATATGAACATCAGAGACCGGGTGTCTTGCATCAGTAGATGGTTATTCCCGAGTGGAAGTGAGAGAGGATCACTATGGATTTTGTTACCTAACTCCCACAGACTTTGAAGAAATTCAATGCTATTTGGGTAATTGTAGACAGGCTGACCAAGTTCGCGCACTTCATTCCTATTTATGCTACTTATTTTTCAGAGCGGCTAGCAAAGATTTATATTTGGGAGGTTGTTCAGTTGCATAGTGTCCCAGTTTCCATTATATCAAATCGGGGCACTCAGTTTACTTTGTAGTTTTGGCAGACTGTTCAGCGAGAGTTGGGTACCCAGGCACAGTTGAGGACAGCCTTTCACCCTCAAACAGACGGGCAGTCCAAGCGCACCATTCAGATATTAAAAGATATGCTACGCGCCTGTCTTATTGACTTTGAGGGGTCATAGGATCGGTTTCTACCGCTGTAGAGTTTGCCTACGACAACATCTACCAGTCGAGCATTGATATGGCTCTGTATGAGGCTTTCTATGTGAGGCGGTGTAGATCTCCAGTTGGTTGGTTCAAGCCCGCTGAGACTAGGCTATTAGGGATAGATTTGATCCAGGATGAATTAAAGAAGGTAAAGGTGATTCAGGAGAGACTCCGTACAGCATAGTCGAAATAAAAGAGTTATGCGAACATAAAGGTTTGAGATGTATCCTACATGGTTGGTGAGAAGGTCCTGTTGAAGGTTTTACCCACAAAGGGTGTTATGAGATTCGGAAAGAAAGGAAAATTATGTCATGCAGTTCATTGGGGCTTTTGAGGTACTCCGGAGGATTGGGGAGGTGGCTTATGAGCTTGCCTTGCTACCTAGCTTGTTGGGCGTGCATCCATTTTTTCATGTATCTATGCTCTGGAAGTATATTGGAGACTCGTCCCATGTTCTAGATTTCAGTACAATTCTGTTGGACGGTGATTTGATTTATAATTTAAAGCCAGCAGCCATTTTGGATCGTTAGGTTTGGAAGTTGAGGTCAAAGAATGTTGCTTCGGTGAAGGTGCAGTGGGGAGGTTGGCCGGTGGAGGAGGTAACCAGGGAGACCGGGCGGTAGATGCGGAGTTGATACCCTAACCTATTTGAGGCTTCAAATATATTTCTCGACTCGCTCGAGGATGAGCGTTTGTTTAAGTTGGGGAGGATGTGATGACCCGACCCGTCGTCTTATGAGTTATCGCTCTATTTTCCATATTTTTCTGATTTTTTATAACTCATGATCAGTGTCTTGTGTGGTCAAGTTGGTTTAGAGTGATTATAGTAGGAAATGAGACACTTAGTCTCTTTTAAGAAGCCTTGAGTTGGAAAAGAAAATCGAATGTAGACTTCTGAGTTAGAGGGCTTGGATGTGAATTTCGAGAATTTGGTTAGCTTCGGGGATGATTTGTGACTTAGGAATGTGTATCGAAAGTGATTTTGGAGGCCCGGAGCAGAATTAGGCTTGAATTGGAGAAGTTAGTATTTTGCAATTTTTGGTTGATAGGTGAGATTTTGATCCGAGGTTGGAATCGAATTCCGAGATTTGTTGTAGCTTTGTTATGTGATTTAGGATGTTTGTGTAAAATTTCAGGTCATTCGAAGGTGATTTTGCTAGTTTTTTATCAAATGCGTGTTTCAGAAGTTTTAGAAGATCTAGGCTTGACTTCGATGTAATTTGATGGTTTTGGTGTTGTTTGAGGTATTTTGATGATTGAAGCATGTTTGAATGATGTTTAAGGATATGTTGATGCTTTTGATTGAGATTTTGGGGGCCTCGGGGTGATTTTGGATTTTGAGCCTTTTGTGTTGCAGGTTTTTCTGTTTCTCTAGGTATTTTTGCACCTGCGGTCTTGCCAATATGGAAGAGAAGGGCGTAGGTGCGGTCTTATGAAGGCACGTCAGGAACCACAAATGCGGAGTGGGGACCGCATTTGCGAAGTCACAGATGCGACAAGTTGACTGTAGATGCGGGAATGGGGCTTTAAGTGAATTTTTGTAGATGCAAAGGGTGTGATCACAGAAGCGGTACCACAGAAGTGGATTTTGACATCGCAGGTGCGGTTTCGACTGGGCAGATGTATATATGCTTCTACTTCGCGAATTTTGAAGGGTTTGTTCATTTTTATCTCAGACTTGGAGGATTGTGGGCGAATTTAAAATGGGATTTCAAGGAGCTTCGACAAGGTAAGAATTTTTGTACCCAAAACACGATTCTATGGTGCTATTTCATGAATAATGATTGGAAATTTAAGGGATTAATGGACAAAAAATAGTGGTTTATGGCTTGAACTTAAGAGAGAGAAAGTTGAGGATTTGAAGGGCCAGTTGAACTCTGATTCTTGTATTTTTTTTATATGTATAAACTCTGGGAAGATAAAGAGTGTAATGATGTGAATATTTCTGAATTTCAAGAAGTGGGTCCGGACTTGGGTTTTGCTAATTTCAGGATTCTTGATATTTTTCGATTGGGTATTGTTTATTTAGCATGTTGTAACGTATTCATTGTGGTTTTGATCAGATTCGATGCGTGAGGAGGTCGATTTGAGAGGAAAGTGCATAGCAAGCTGAAGTTTGGCAGCTTGAGGTGAGTAATGATTATAAATGATGTCCTGAGGGTTTGAAACCCCGTATTTGTACAACGTAGTGCTATGTTGAGGTGAGACACACGCTGTATGATGAGCGTGGGATCCTTTACTACTGGGAACTGTGACTTGGTCCATCCCGATTGGTGATTATTACCGTAGTTTGACTGAGATTTAATTATTATCATTATGATGTGGGCTAATTGCCATGGGAGCCTAGTGCCAATCTGTAGAACCGTTAGGGGCATTTTTACTGATTATCCTCACTTTACTTGTTAATAATCATCTCAATCATGTTTCTAACTGTTTAACACAATATGAACTGGTTGTTGAAATGCTAAACCAAAATGAAAGTAATATATGGGCTGAGATCCCTATCTTATATAAGTATGCCCGAGAGGCTGTGTTTATATTGATTGAGAGGGGTTGAGAACCCAATAGTGAGGATGTTTTATATGTTATGGATTGGGTTGCACACCACAGCAATACATTTATATGGATCGGGCTGCATGTCGCACAAAGTATGAAAGTCATGTAATGAACGTTACGTGCGTGTGTGTATATATATATATATATATATATATATATATATATATATATATATATATATATATATATATATGTGAGATTTTATATCGACTGAGAGGGGTTGAGAACCCAATAGTGAGGATGTTTTATATGTTATGGATCGGGTTGCACACCACAGCAATACATTTATATGGATCGGGCTGTTATAGGTTGATATATATACATATGCGTGTATATATATATATATATATATATATATATATATATGTAAGGTTGTGCGCCGCTGCAATATAGCACTTGGGCTGTAGGAGCCCCTCCGGAGACTGCACACCCCCAGTGAGCACAGTCGACTATTGTTATGGATCGGGCTATGCGGCACAGTGATATACGGATCGGGCTGCACACCGCAGCGGTATATTTATAGTTTCTATTATTGTGCATATCTTATGAGTGAGTACTGAGGAAAATTCATAAATAAATGAACAGTATGCTCGAGGAGCGGATTTTATAATTGATTAATACTGGTTAAGTTACCTGTTCTACCTGGTTTTAAGGAATTTCACCTGACTTCTTCATTATTTGTTGTTTAAATGATTTTACTACTTTGATATAGAACTGCTTAGTGCCTTTACGTGATATCATACTGTCAGTTATTATTAATTATTTTTACTCACTCGGTTGGAGTACTCACATTACTCCCTACACCGTGTGTGCAGATCTAGGTGTTCTAGAGGTGTAGTAGGAGCTATTGTGCGGTTCAGATTCCACCTGAGTTATCGAGGTAGCTGCATGGCGTCCGCAGACCCGATTTATCCCTCTACCTTTCTTAGCTTTTCCGCATTTTAGACTGTTCCTGTATTAGAAAGTTGAGTTCATGTAATAGAGGCTTTTGACTTGTGACACGGCGGTGGGCCATTGTAGAGATTATTAATATTGTGGTTTCCGCACATTTTATTTTTTATTTCAGACTTCTATTCATATTGGTTTGGTAAATTAATTTTGTTAATCAGTATTGAATTTTAAAAAAAGGGATTAAGAGTGTTGAATTGGTCGGACTTGCCTAGCATTGTATTGGGCACCATCATGACCGGGATTGGGGTCGTGACACAGAGTCTCTTTTAGAGTACTGTATTTTATTTTCTGTACTGTTCAATTTATATTCTGGACGGTTATTATTCTATATTATTTCCTAGAAATTGCTCATGCACTTGTGATACCGGATTCTGGGATATCTATAGAATTATTCAATATTTTAAAATTGTTAAAGGTATTATTATTTATTCAGTAAAATTTATTATTTATTGTTTAAATGTATAAAAGAAATAATTTCAGAAATATCTAAAACGAAAAATTACTAGTTATTTGGTATTGGCTTGCCTGACAATAATGTCTAACACCGTCACAAATCATTGTGAATTTTGGGTCATAACACGTCACAATCATCTCTTTAATTTAGTTTTAGATTTAGAATACAAAAGGTAATGATATTAAAATGATGAAAGACTTCATGTCAACAAAGGGTTAAAACTCAAGGTATATAACTAGTTTGGTTTTGGTATTCTATTCAAACATTTCTTACTAAGAAAATTTGACTTTTTTTTTTGTGGAAACTTATGTTTGGTTATTTGGGTATACAAAGTCCACTACTATTTAATCAAATATCCCTTCTATGAAAATTATGTCAAAATGTAAGTACACATTCAAAAAAACTATAATTAGATATACATTATCCCAATATTCATGATAATTGTTACATTCATTAACTCACATCAAATTCGAGAAATACTTTTGAAATAACACATACAATTGCACGTCAACTTTACATATATATAACTTAATATTATTTATTTAATTTTTAAATTTTATGTTTCTTGATATGGGGTACACGCGCAAAGCGCGTACCTTAAGACTATTCTGTTATTATAAGTTAAATTATATTAATGATATAAAATAAAAAAAACCATATGTGCCACCTCCCCTTGCCCAAAAAGGAGATTTAAAAAGAAAACTACAATGTATATTTGATTAAAATAGCGTCATATATGGTAGTTAAAGGGTTTTTTTTTTTTCGTTTTGTATATTAGTCATAAATTTTTAATAAAATTATTCCTGCTGCGAGAAGATGCGACCGATTAAAATCATGACTCTTGATATATATAATAAATAAACTTTGGACCATGGAAAATATCTAGCTAGCTATGTAAAACTTTTACTAGACTTGTATGTAAGCTTGTAAAATAATATAATCAAAGTCTAGTTTGATCATCAAAGAAATAGAGATTATTCTTGTGTCTCGACTCACGACTAAAGACTTTTAATTATTTTACCGATTCCCTGGTATATAAATTAAATACACCCTTATTGAAATTAAATTCAAATTCTTGTATTTGGACATTAGATTAAGTGTATGTAGAAAATGAAAAGTTGACCATGACTTCTGTTCAATCTAAACATTTTGACTCAAGGATTGAAGTCAAAGAATTGTTCGACTCTGAAATTGTAGCACAAAGTCTACCAAATTAAGAGGAATTAATTATTTTGGGTAATTAGCTATATATGCATAATATTATAAGATTATGTTTGGTAGCTTTGCAAGGTCACAACACGAAGTTAACAATTAAAATAATCAGTATATATAATCACATTACGTAAAGAGAATCCAAATTAGTATGGTTGGTCTTGTTATTAATATATTTGTAACTACTCCAAACTCATACACTTAGTAGCGAAGCTAGGAATTTTACGAATATGTTCAAAATTTAATATACACATAAAAAATAACTTTTGACCTACATACACAATACAAATTTGTATATACAAAATATACTTTTTCGACGAAGAGTGTTTTGGTGACCACCCTTCAATTCATATAGCTATGCAAATGCATGCAACGTAATAGTATTAGTGCATGATTTTGGGAAAAAAGTAAAATTATTAAATGTATGACCCATTGAATCTCAACGAAGAAGAATAAAATTAAAAATCTGGCTGAACAATGACCATAGACACATGCAACTAATCAGTACTATTCAATAAATCAAAACTAATTAGTCAAATGTGTATATATTTCAATAAGAAGACTGCTCCATTTTGGTTGTTATGACTAGTTTGTCAATACTACAAGAGAATGGAAGGGTCTTCACAACTGAACTGGCACAGTTCATATATATATATATATATATATATATATATATATATATATATCTCAAATTATCTCCTAAAGTCGCTTATATTTCGTTTGTAACAACAAAGTCACTGAACTATGCAGCATAATTTTTCAAGAATATAATGTATATTATAAAATATCTTTATTTAATAATTATTTTTATATTACTTGCATGGAATATATATTTTACAACCTTTATTTTCTTTCATTCTGAATTGTGTAAATAATTTTTTTGAATTTTTCTTGTTAATATTAAAATTATTATTATGAACAAATTATTCTAATTATTTTTTTTTATTATGCTCATTATTTTGTTATTCAAGAATTATAGATGCAAAATTACTTTTTTTATAATTTATAAATAATATTTATTTATCCTATAGGTAAGTCTATAATATAAATTAAAAAGAAAAAATTATAATATTAAAAAGTTTAAGATAAATAAAGAAGATATAATTTAGAAGGTAAAATTGGTATTTGGCAATCAGAAATTTAAAAAATATAGTTGAGTAACCTTTTGACAACGATATACATAATTCAGTGACTTTATTATTACAGACAAAAAAAATAACTTTAGAAGATATTTTGAAATAGTTAAGTTACTGCATGAGTAATTGATTCGTATTCAAGCAATCTGTTGAGTATCAAAATAATACATTCTTTTTGGTTCACATTGTTCCACAGTTTTGAAAAGTAGAATTATCTGACTTCAACCCATGAGACATGAGTCAAAGTGTTTAGATTGAAACAAACGAACGTGGGTCAAAATCAACACTTCATTTTACAACAACTAACAACTCAAAATAATCTCACTTAGTGTGAGCATATAATTTTTGCCCCGCATGAGAATTACTTCCAAAAAGATCCTAAAAAAAATAGTTTTGTGCTGTGTGTCATTTTCTGTGAATTTTGTGTGATTTTATTAATTATTTGCATTTTTGTCTGCGCGTGATCATTTGTAAATTAATAAAAAAATAAAATAAAATACTAAAAATATAGTGTTTGTATTTCTTAGGATTTAATTCTACCATTAGGAGTAATTAAGTTATTTTACAAAAAAATAAAAAAATAAAATAATTCACAAATTAATGTTATTTTGCATTTTTAAACATTTAAGGTCTAATTGTGTGATTTTATCTTTAATTGATATTTAATTGTATGTTAATTATTATTAAGAGTTAACTGATACTTTTTATGAGTTGATTTATTCTCATAAGTTAATTTAAGACTTTTAGAATTTTTTTTAAGTTTGTTAATTTTGGAATAAAAGATTTTGAAGAGAAAAAGAAACAAAATGATATAAAAGAGCAAAATCGGAACTGGGCCAAAAGAATTGAGATTAAAATCAGCCCGAATCTCCCTTACCCATTACCTGACCCAACCTATCTTCCCATACCCGGTCAGCCCCTAAACCAACGACCCCCACCCATTTTCTCTCTTTCATTTTTCATACCCTAATTCATCCCCTCTTCTCTCATTCCACAGAGAACCAGCCGCCACCCCTTTCCCCAACAACTCTGCCGCACACCCCCCAGCCCCTCACAGCCGCCGACGAGCTCCTCCAAACGACCAGCCTTGATGTAACGACCCGGCCCGTCGTTACGGGAATTACCACCCCGTTACCTTGCACTTACATATATTATGCTTTTAAAACAGTATTAGAGTATATCGGGTGAGTTAAGAGTGATTTGGATTGAAAATGAAACAAATAGCATGTTTGAAGAAAGCTTGAATATGAAAAGTCAACCAAGAGTTGACTATTGAGTTAGAGTGCTCGGAACCGGATTCTGACGATTCGACTAGTTCCGGGGGATCATTTATGACTTAGGAGAACAATCGGAATTGAATTCGGAGGTCCGGTGTAGTTTTAAGCTTGAATTGGCGAATGTTGAATTTTGGCGAAAATCGGATGGTAGGTGATATTTTGATCCGGGGGTCGGAATGGAATTCCGACAATTTCTGTAGCTTCGTTATGTGATTTTGGATGTGTCTGCAAATTTTCAGGTCATTCGGACATCGTTTGATCGGGTTTTGGATTTCTTACTGTCAGCTACATATATATATTTGTTACTCACTGAGTACTTAGTACTCACCCCTACTCCCTGCACCTTTTGTGTGCAGACTCAGGTACTCAGGAGCAGTAGACGGGCATCTCCAGCGTTTACATTGTCACATCGAGTTCCTGAGGTAGTTGCCTACGTTCGCAGAACCTAGCTTCTCCTCTCATACCAGTTGTTATTTTATATTTTGTATTCAGACTTGAGTACTTCTATATCGTAATCTCTATTTCCTGTTGGGTTTTGTTAGAGGCTCTAGACTTGTGGTGGAGATTGTGACGACCCAAAGGGTCATCACTTATTTAATTAATCATTTCAAGCTTCTGAGGCATTGAAAACCTCATTCTATGTTGCCTCGATTTGCGTGCACAGTCCGGCACAAAGCTGAAAAATATTTATGTTGAAATATGTGAAATATGTGAAAAAGTAGAAGAATTTTGATATTAATATTGATATGGTTGACTTTGGTCAACATTTTTGGTAAACGGACCCGGATCCGTGATTTGACTGTCTCAGAAAATCCGTAGAAAAATATGGAACTTGGGCATATGTCCGGAATTGAAATCCGAGGTCTAGAACCCCGGTAAAAGAATTTTTCTGTTAAATTGTTTTCCGAAAATGTTTAAGGAAAATGAAACTGAATTTTGATTAAAAGGTACTGGTATCGGGCTCGTATTTTGGTTCCGACGCCCGGTACAGGTCATATATATTGGTTAAGCGCTTCCTGTAAAGTTTGGTTGAAACCGGACGTCGTTTGACGTGTTTCGGCCTTAAATTGGAAATTTTGGAAATTATGAAATTTTAAAGAATTCTTGAGTTTTAAGGCTCAATTCATTGATTTTGATGTTATTTTAGCGATTTGATCGCGCGAACAAGTTCGTATGATGTTTTTGAGTTAGTGTGCATATTTGGTTTGAATCCCCGAGGGCTCGGGTGAGTTTCGGATAGGTAACGGGATGGTTTTGAACTTGAAATTGCAGCAGAAACTTCGCAATTTTTGCACAGAGATTTTCTTCTATGCGATCGCATAGATGAGGCTGCGATCGCATAGAGCAAAGATTAGAGGTCCCAAAAATCCTTCTGTGCGATCGCAATAGAGCCATGCGATCGCATAACTTCCACTTTTCCTCCTATGCGATCGCATACTATCCTTCGCGATCGCATAGAGTAAGACTGAGGCCCCAGAATTTCCTTCTATGCGATCGCGTACCATTCCCTGCGATCGCATAGAGTAATTTCAGTTCATCCATTTCCTTCTATGCGATCGCATAAGACCTCCGCGATCGCATAGAGTAATTTTGTTGTCCCCATTTTTCTTCTATGCGATCGCATCACAGGCCCTGCGATCGCATAGAGTAAATTTTCGCCAGTGAATTTAAGACAGAAAACAGAACAGAAACGGGATAAAAATCCCATTTCTGTTCAACTCTCTTCTCCACAGCATTTTAGGCGATTTTTGAGGCATTTCTTCATCAAAGTTCATTGGGTAAGTATTGTTAACTCGTTTTCTTCATTTTTCATCAACATCAATCAAATCCTTAGGCTTAAACATGTATAAATTGGTTGAAAATTTGAGAAATGGGTATAGTTAGGGCTTTCAAAGAATTTGCGATTTAGACCTCGTTTTGGAGTCGAACTTAAGAACAAATTGTATATTTGAACTCATGGAAGATTGGGTGAACTTGTTTTAGTTCGAAACTTGAGTTTCGATTATGTGGGCCCGGGGTCGGTTTTTACTATTCCCGGCAGAATGTTGTAAAAACCATATTTAGCAATATGAACTAGTTTGTTAAGTAGAATTGATGATATTAAATCAATTGTGTATAGATACGATTGGATTGGAGTCAAATTCAAAAGGAAAAGGCATTGCTACGGATTGAATCGTTCATAAACTTTCGAGGTAAGTGTTTGTTCTATCCTAGCTTGAGGGAATAGGATTATGTGTTATGTGTTATGTGATCGAGTGCGGTGTATGGGTTGTGGTGCCGAGCATCCATACACCGGCGTCTAGTATGACCGTGAGTCGTTGGAAAATGATATTTTGAGATATATTACAGGTGAATTGTTATTGTTCTCCCTTGTTGGGACTTGTTGTGAAGATAATTATTGATTGCCCTTGATGGGACGATTTATGAATTGTTGTTTCTTTCTTTGCCCTTAACCGTGATTGTTATTTGGGTGAGGAAGAGTGATAATGCACGAAGGGTGATGCCGTGCCATGTTTATTTATTTATGCACGAAGGTTAATGCCGTGCCATGTTTATTTATTGATTATGCACGAAGGATCATGCCGTGCCATGTTATTGAACCATGTACGAAGGATCATGCCGTACTATGGATGTGAGGATGAGAGTAAAAGCACGAAGGGTGATGCCGTGTACTTTATTTGTTTGTTTGGTGAGGATGAGAGTAAAAGCACGAAGGGGTGATGCCGTGTACTTTATTTGTTTGTTTGGTGAGGATGAGAGTAAAAGCACGAAGGGTGATGCCGTGTACTTTATTTGTTTATTTGGTGAGGACGAGAGTAAAAGCACGAAGGGTGATGCCGTGCAATTGCTTGCTATTTCTTGAAGTGATATTATTCGTGTTTACATTATACTTTGTTTTCTTTGTGAAATTATTAATTGTGGTTAGTTGTTAAATTCTTTAAGATACTCCTTATTGTGTTATTACTTGATTATTTCTTGTTATTTTGTGGTACACATATATATATTGAATTGCACGGGTTTATGTGAGTGTCTGGTCCTAGGCTTGTCACTACTTCGCCGGGATAGGCCAGGCACTTACCAACACATGGGGTCGGTTGTGCTGATGCTACACTTCTGTGCGTTTTTGCACAAGTCCAGGTTACGATCAGGAGCAGCAGCAGCAGTAAATAGATCGCGTGGGAGTTGATCACATTTGAGACCGAGGTAGCTTGCAGACGTCCGCAGGCCCGGCGTCTCTTTCTTTATTTATGTTAATAGCTGTAGTCTCATTGTTCCGAGACAAACAGAATTATGTTATATTTCTTTCAGACTTTTATGTGTAGTATTCCATAGTAGTTTGTGAGTTGGTGACTCCACGTCTTGGGTAGAGGATTTCAGTATGATTTTCACCGTGTGATTTGCTATTCCGCATTTATTTAATTAAAATTTTGTTAAAAACAGAATAGTATGAATACAGTGGCTTGCCTAGCTACCACGAGTAGGCGCCATCACGGTTTTGTTAGAGGCTCTAGACTTGTGACTCCGGATCTTTGGGAGTGTCAGTACTTTTGTTCAATATTATTATTATTGGAGTTCTTAAACTCATATATTCTTCTTGGGTTGTCCATTTGGGGACTGGTATTGTGTTATAATTAAATTGTTGGTCCGGCTGGCCTAGCTTGATTGTTGGGCGCCATCACGACCGGATTTGGGTCGTGACAAGTTGGTATCAAAGCTCTAGGTTATTAGGACTCGCGAGTCATGAGCCGGTTTAGTAGGCTTTCGCAGATCGGTACGTAGACGTCCGTATCTATCTTCGAAGGGCTACAGAAACTTTAGGAAAAACCTCATTTTCTTGAATTCATATCGTGCGATTTGTGTTATCATGAAATTAAATCTTTCCATATTCTATTCTCTCGCGGATGGCGAGAACACGAGCTAACGGACGTGGCGGACGACCACCATTGGCACCTAGAGGCCGTGGTCGTGGTAGAGGTAGGCAGCAGCGCCGAGCACCTGCTGACCCACCGGCTGATCGGACTCAGGACCGGGTTCCGGCGGCGGACGCTCCGGCAACTCAGGCTCGGGCACCGGCAGTGCCTATTGTGATACTCGGGTCTTCGGGAGACCTTGGCTCGGATATTATCGGTGTGCACGAGCTTGGCACGGGTAGTTGCTCGCCATCGCCGCGTATCTTCTTCACGGTGCGGGGAGGGAATCGGACCCCGTGGCTCACACCCCCGAGCCGGCTCGGCCCGGCTGCGCCCGTTGCACCGCCCTCCGCATATATGGTTCCGAGTTATGCCCGACGATGAGCAGCGTCGTTTGGAGAGATTTGAGAGGCTACAACCTCCGACATTCGGTGGAGCTGAGGGCGAGGATGCCCAGGGTTTTCTTGACAGATGTCAGCGTATGCTTTGCACCGCGGGTATTCTAGAGTCCGGCGGTGTTTCATTCGCCACTTTTCGGTTCACAGGTGCAGCATTTCGGTGGTGGGAGGATTTTGAGAGGCGTAGGCCCGCCGGGGCAGTGCCCCTCACTTGGCAGCACTTCTCCACGGTATTTTTGGAGAAGTACGTGCCTCGGCCTCGCAGAGAGAGCTCGCGATGTCGCTCGAGTGGTTGAAGCGAGGAGAGATGACGGCTAACCGATACGATATGAGATTCACACGACTGGCCCGTCATGCCACGTGGATGGTTCCTACGGACAAGGAGAGGATTCGGAGATTTATTGATGGTCTCATTTATCCCATCCGCATATTGATGACCAGGGAGAGAGTTTCGACAGCTACCTTTGAGGAGGTGGTTGATGCTGCCCGTCACATTGAGACAGATCGCCGCAGAGAGCGAGAGGAGAGAGAGGCTAAGAGGCCTCGTGGTACTGGCAGTTACGGTGGTGCTCCGTCTAGGGGCCAATTTCAGCATAGCAGAGGTCGCTCTTTCGGGTCTCATCAGTCTGGACGTACGGAGTCCGGTGGGGTTTCATCCGATCGTGGTCGTCAAGGCCGCGCAGGGTTATCGGGGTCGGCGAGGCCGCCGGCAGAGTCGACCGCACCGAGTGCTCTTCCGGCCTCGAGCTCGCTCCCGTTTCCTCAGCGCACGGATTCGTCGGTAGCGAGGGTCCTCGGCAGCCCCTTGTCCCATCTTCCGAGCCGTTGTTTTGAGTGCGGTGATTTGGGCCATATCGGGAGAGAGTGTCCTCGGTGGCTTCGTAAGAGGTCTCAGGCAAAGGGATCGACCTTCGTCTTCTACTCCTCGTTTCTTCGGCGCCGGCACGGTCGGCCAGGATCGGTGGCCGGTACCCGGAGGTCGCCCCGGGGCGAGGATCGTACTTGGTGGAGGTCAAGCTCGTTTCTATGCTCTTCCGGACGGGAAGGATGCTAGTGCTTCAGATGCGGTCATTTCAGGGTATTATCTCAGTCTGCCACAGGGATGCTTCCGTCTTATTTGATCTCGGATCCACCTATTCTTATGTCTCTACTTATTTTGCACATCATTTGGGTATGACCCGTGGTATTCTTGCTTTGCCCGTATATGTGTCTACCCCGATGGGGGATACTGTTATTGTGGATCAGGTATATCGATCCTGTATTATTACTATTGGGGGTCTGGAGACCCGAGTTGATCTATTACTACCGGGCATGGTAGATTTCGATGTTATCCTAGGCATGGATTGGCTATCTCCTTATCATGCGATTCTGGACTGTCATGCCAAGACAGTCACACTAGCTATTCCAGGTTATCCGCGGATCGAGTGGCGTGGCTTGACCGATTATGTGTCCGACAGAGTGATTTCTTATATAAAGGCCCAACGAATGATTAGCAAGGGTTGTTTATCTTATTTGGCCTTCATTAGAAATGTTGAGGCTGAGACACCAAGTCTTAATTCGGTCCCCATTGTGAGGGAGTTTTCGGATGTATTTCCAGCAGACCTGCCAGGCATGCCGCCTGATAGAGATATCGATTTTGGTATTGACTTGGTGCCGGCACTCAGCCCATTTCTATTCCTCCCTATCGCATGGCACCAGCAGAGTTAAAAGAATTGAAAGAACGGCTTCAGGAACTCTTAGATAAGGGTTTCATTCGTCCAAGTGTGTCACCTTGGGGTGCACCGGTGTTGTTCGTGAAGAAGAAAGATGGCACAATGTGAATGTGCATTGATTACAGGCAGCTGAACAAGGTAACAATGAAGAATAAGTACCCATTACCTCGTATTGAGGACCTATTTGATCAGCTCCAGGGAGCTAGTGTATTTTCTAAGATTGATCTTCGATCGGGCTATCATCGGTTGAAGATCAGGGACTCGGATATTATGAAGACAGCGTTCAGGACGCGATATGGGCACTACGAGTTCCTGGTGATGTCTTTCGGGTTAACTAATGCCCCAGCAGCATTCATGCACTTGATGAATAGTGTATTTCGGCCGTACCTTGATTCTTTTGTGATTGTGTTTATTGATGATATCCTGGTATATTCACGCAGCCAGGAGGAGCATGCACAGCATTTGAGAGTGGCATTGCAGAGGTTGAGAGAAGAGAAGCTTTATGCAAAATTCACTAAGTGTGAGTTCTGGCTTGATACTGTGGGTTTTCTGGGACATATAGTGTCCAGTGATGGTATTAGGGTTGATCCTCAGAAGGTCGAGGCAGTGCAGAATTGGCCCAGACCTTCCTCAGCTACAGAGATTCGGAGTTTTCTCGGCTTGGCAAGCTATTATCGTCGGTTTGTTCAGGATTTCTCATCTATTGCTTCACCGTTGACTAAGTTGACACAGAAGAATGCTCCATTTGTGTGGTCTGATGGATGTGAAGAGAGCTTTCAGAAGCTCAAGGAGGCTTTGACCACAGCCCCAATACTTGTGTTGCCATCAGCCTCAGGGTCATATACGGTGTATTGTGATGCTTCCACAGTTGGACTCGGTTGTGTGTTGATGCAGGAGGGTAGAGTTATTGCATATGCTTCTCGTCAGCTAAAGCCCCACGAGAAGAACTACCCTGTTCATGATTTGGAGTTAGCCGCTATTGTTCATGCCTTGAAGATTTGGAGGCATTATCTATATGGTGTATCTTGTGATGTATATACAGACCACCGCAGCCTTCAGCATTTGTTTAAGCAGAAAGATCTAAATTTGAGGCAACGAAGATGGCTTGAGTTGCTTAAAGACTATGATATTACCATCTTGTATCATCCCGGGAAAGCCAATGTAGTGGCTGATGCATTAAGCCGGAAGGCTATTAGTATGGGCAGTTTGGCGTATATTCCAGTTGGGGAGAGACCCCTAGCAGTTGATGTTCAGGCGTTAGCTAATCAGGTGGTAAGGCTGGATATTTATGAGCCCAATCGGGTGATGGCTTGTGTAGTAGCTCGTTCTTCTTTATATGATCGTATTCGAGAGCGCCAGTATGATGATCCACACTTACTTGTCCTTAAGGACAGAGTACAGCATGATGATGCCGGAGATGTCACTATTGATAGTGATGGTGTATTGCGGATGCAGGGCCGGATATGCGTGCCCAATGTTGATGGCCTTCGTGAGTTGATATTGGAGGAGGCCCACAGCTCGCGGTATTCTATTCATCCAGGAGCCGCGAAGATGTATCAGGATTTGAAGCAGCATTACTGGTGGAGAAAGATGAAGAAAGATATTGCGAGCCATGTGGCTCGGTGTCTAAACTGTCAGCAGGTCAAGTATGAGCATCAGAGACCTGGTGGTGTATTCCAGCGTATTGATATTCCTGAGTGGAAGTGGGAAAGGATTACTATGGACTTTGTTAGCGGACTCCCTCGGACAACGAGGAAGTTTGATTCAGTTTGGGTGGTGGTAGATAGGTTGACTAAGTCAGCTCACTTCATCCCAGTGTGTACTACCTATACCTCAGAGCGGTTGGCAGAGATATTCATCCGTGAGATAGTGAGATTGCATGGAGTTCCCATTTCCATTATATCCGACAGAGGTACCCAGTTCACATCTCAGTTCTGGAGGACATTTCAGCGAGAGTTGGGTTCACATGTAGAGTTGAGCACAACATTTCATCCACAGACGGATGGGCAGTCTGAGCGTACTATTCAGATATTGGAGGACATGTTGCGTGCTTGTGTCATTGATTTTGGTGGTTCATGGGCCGATTATTTGCCTTTGGCGGAGTTTGCTTACAATAATAGCTATCAGTCCAGCATTCAGATGGCACCGTATGAAGCTTTATATGGGAGGCGGTGTAGGTCTCCGGTCGGTTGGTTCGAGCCCGGCGAGGCTAGGTTGTTGGGGACAGAGTTAGTCCAAGATGCCTTAGACAAGGTGAAGGTGATTCAGGAGAGACTTCGCACAGCTCAGTCGCGTCAGAAGAGTTATGCAGACCGGAAGGTCCGAGATGTGTCTTATTCGGTAGGTGAGAAGGTGTTGCTGAAAGTTTCGCCTATGAAGGGTGTTATGAGGTTTGGAAAGAAAGGAAAGTTGAGCCCAAGGTTCATTGGACCTTTTGAGGTGCTTAGGAAAGTTGGGGAGGTGGCTTATATGCTTGCTTTGCCACCCCGTTTGTCGGGAGTTCACCCGGTGTTCCATGTATCTATGCTCCGGAAGTATGTCGGAGACCCGTCTCATGTGTTGGACTTCGGCACGATACAGCTAGATGAGGATTTGACTTATGATGTGGAACCAGTAGCCATTTTGGGTCGACAGGTTCGTAAGCTGAGATCTAAGGATATAGCTTCAGTGAAAGTGCAGTGGAGAGGTCGTCCCGTGGAGGAAGCAACTTGGGAGACCGAGCAGGAGATGCGAAGCAGATATCCACACTTGTTTGATACTCTGGGTATGTTTCTTAACCCGCTCGCGGACGAGCGTTTGTTTAAGTTGGGGAGAATGTAACGACCCGGCCCGTCGTTACGGGAATTTCCACCCCGTTACCTTGCATTTACATATATTATGCTTTTAAAATAGTATTAGAGTATATCGGGTGAGTTAAGAGTGATTTGGATTGAAAATGAAACAAATAGCATGTTTGAAGAAAGCTTGAATATGAAAAGTCAACCAAGAGTTGACTATTGAGTTAGAGTGCTCGGAACCGGATTCTGATGATTCGACTAGTTCCGGGGATCATTTATGACTTAGGAGAACAATCGGAATTGAATTCGGAGGTCCGGTGTAGTTTTAAGCTTGAATTGGCGAATGTTGAATTTTGGCGAAAACCGGATGGTAGGTGATATTTTGATCCGGGGGTCGGAATGGAATTCGGACAATTTCTGTAGCTTCGTTATGTGATTTTGGATGTGTCTACAAATGTAGCTTTACTTTCTGGCATTTCGTGAATTTCTTACCTTCAGACATTTTATATACTTTTTACTCACTGAGTACTTAGTACTCACCCCTACTCCCCGCACCTTTGTGTGCGGATTCATGTACGCTGGAGGTTTAGCTGAGGAGTCTCGTTTTACAGAGTTATCAGACTTGTTGAGGTAGCTGCTGACGTTCGCAGAACCTAGCTTCTCCTCTCATTCCAGTTGTTATTTTATATTTTGTATTCAGACTCGAGTACTTCTATATCGTACTCTCTATTTCCTGTTGGGTTTTGTTAGAGGCTCTAGACTTGTGACTCCGGATCTTTGGGAGTGTCAGTACTTTTGTTCAGTATTATTATTATTGGAGTTCTTAAACTCATATATTCTTCTTGGGTTGTCCATTTGGGGACCGGTATTGTGTTATAATTAAATTGTTGGTCTGGCTGGCCTAGCTTGATTGTTGGGCGCCATCACGACCGGATTTGGGTCGTGACACCTTGCCCCATTGTCACAGTTTCTTGCTCGACGACCACCAGCCCCACGTTAACCACCGTCCTAAACGACGACCCTACTGCCGTCGTCTACGCTGCTAGCTTCCCCTGCCGTTGCTTCATTTTCTTCGACCAACCAACGCCGACAGGCACAAAACCGGCGACCCCTTGCCAGAATCTTTCTCCAAACCATCAAGCCCCAAAACCAAGTTGCAAGAACCCTAAATTTCGAAATAGGGATTTATTTTCGGATTTTCCGAGAAATTGGGGTCTAATAGACCTTAATTGATTTGTTTTCGCTTGAAAACATTTCAATTAAGGTCCGTTCGATTCCGAATACGAAATTCAAGTGGCCGGCCGCTGCCTTGTTTCAAATTTTTCGGAGGTATTGTTTTCTTTCCTTTATTTCCTTGTTTATTTTATTTGTTTTGATTATGGTTGTCTGTTTATGGCAATTTTCTGTTTTTCCTCATCTATTTGGGACCCTTTATTTGGTCGATTTGTTATTTTTCTGATTTGTTTGTTGTAAGTGTGGTGTTATAAGATAAGAATTCGACTCGATTCGATAATCGTCGAATTGTTAGTTTCACAGCCCCCTTTTTGTTTTGCCCAACCCTGTGAATCTCGGCCAGCCTAATTATGATAGTGCGTATGTGTTGTAATTGTAGTCGTAAATGTTCGATTCGTCATATTGAACAGCAACACTATTAACATTGATTTGAAGTAGCTTTAATTCATTTGTTCTGGTTTAAGTTGATTGTGAATTGGATATAGCTGTTTCATATTTTAATTTAGAAATTAAAAAGCCAACAGTTAAGGATCAAAGTGCAGTGCACATGGTTTAAAGTCAGTGGAACTTGTTTTACAATAGGATAGGCATTATATTTGAACTGCAGATTAGTTTTAAATAGAAAAAGGGCTGGCCTGGATGGTTTTAAATAGAATTGGCAGTCTTTATAGGCTGGATAAGATCTGAACATGGAAAAAATCAATTTCTTAATTGGTCTAGTGGCTTTAAGAGCTGAAAAGTGAAAAAAGGGGGAGGAACATGGGCTGGACAGATCTAAAACAAATTAAAAATGGGCTGCTACTTTGGTTTTGGAGGCTATAAAAGAGGCTAAAAACAGATTTCAAAGATACACACACACACCCTTGAAAGAACAAGTTTCTTTTCATATCCAGACACACTTTGAAGGACGCATATTGATAATCTGTGAAGGGATTTTCTTACGTACACACACACACACCCTTGAAAGAACAAGTTTCTTTTCATATCCAGACACACTTTGAAGGACGCATATTGATAATCTGTGAAGGGATTTTCTTACGTATACACACAGTTACATTCTTGAAAGAACAAGCTTTTCTTTTTTCATGTACACATTCTGAGTTTTTGTTTAAACTAAACTCACAAGGATTTGAAATCAAGTCTAATTTGAATTTGTTGGGATCTGTTTGATTAAAGCTGGTCGTGGTGTTTCTGGATTCCAAACTGGAGTTGATTTTCTTCTTTTACTGGTTTTTGTTGTTGTCTACTGTCGACTGCCTTTGCTATTGCTGCTGGATCACTGCTATTGACCTCTTCCTCTTCCTTTGGGATTCTGTTTCTAGGTATATCTAGGATCATTATGGATTTCACTTGATGTAATGCGGGGCATTGATCCTAAAAATACAAATTTTGTAGATTAATGATTGCAAACTTCTTTGTCTCTATTATTTTCATGTTTTAGTTTTATTTGTTATATGTTGAACAAGTATAGCCATGCACCTACATACAATGATGCTTAATTCATTTAGGTTGCTATGATCGAATTACACTCAATGAGGATTTACACTTTATCTTATTTATGTAATTATCTAATTAACGTGCAATAAGTGAATCTTCATCATAAGTTTAGATTTGATATGCTGTAGGAAGTTGAGAGTTCAGTGAACTGTTTGGTTGTCTTGTTTTCAGCTTTCATATGATGCACGCCTGTTAATAAGGTCATTGTTCCATCCATTTAAATGCAAACTTTAAAAATGACGTCTGTTGCATTAAAAACTATACTGTTAGTCATTGAAGGATTAAAAGGGCATATAGTTTAGTATTATCTATTATTGTAAACTAGGACTGTTTTGGACTACTGTTTAAAAATAGATATTAGTTTTCATTCATGCTTAACTAGTTTTTCTGTTTCTTTTCAATATACGGTCGGATTTGTTCAGGTTAAGGAATTTCGAATTGTGTAAAAGCTAGCCAATTCACGTTGGGATTTTCATTGAAATTGTAGATAGATAACTTGTTAAAGTCAAGTAGTTTAAGCATGTTTAAGGTATTAGTTTGATTAATGTTAGCTATTAACATAAGATGTCCGGAATCATTTTTCGAGTTTTCTTCATTTGATTTTTTCCTTGAAATCCATTTGTAATTAAGCAAACAAGATAAGTTAGCCGATGTTTTAGATGTCAAAGCTAGGTCGACTTTAATCGCATAGTTTTTATTTTGTCAATTAACATCGGATTGAGAATAGTGAAATCCAAATTAAACAACCTCACATCTAATAATGAACCATGGTGAATTATGTCTACGGTGTATAGTTTGATCAATTTTCCATTAGTTTATACCTTTTCGTTCAATCTTCGGCCCTAAGTCAACAAGCTACGAAAAAATATATTATTTGGCACGGGTCTCAATTGAAAATAGCCTCAATGGTCATATTTTTAGATAAATTGATTTTCTGCCTAGTCTAACAATCGCTTTAATCGGCATGGTTTGAAGTGAGTAATCCAGGTACATTTTTGATTCACCTATTTGTCCAAAGTCTGAGTCTATGTTGTAATTAGTTTTCTCTTTCATTTTCAAATTAACAAAGTGATTTTTAAAGTTTAATTAAAGCATATAATTTATAAACATGTATAAAATCAGGTATATTTAGCCATTTATGATAATTGAAGCGACCGTGCTAGAACCACGGGATTCGGGGGTGCCTAACACCTTCCCTCGGGTCAACAGAATTCCTTACTTAGAATTTCTGGTTCGCAGACTTCATTTGGAAAGTCAAAATTTCCTCGATTTGGGATTTGAATAAATCGGTGACTTGGAACACCATAATTTATTCCAAGTGGCGACTCTGAATTAAGTAAATAAACCCATTTCGAATATTGTCACTTAAATTGGAAAAACTCCCTTACGCCTTACCCTCCGGGGTAGGGGGCGCGCCAAAAGGAGGTGTGACACTTAGTAGGGTCTAAAAAGGATAGTGTATACACACACCTTATCCCTAACCTAGGTAGGGAGACACTTCATTCTACCTGCACAAAATAATCTAATATCAAGGTGCAAGATTAGGGGTGTGCATTCGATTTATCGATTTGATTTTGACTCTTATCGATAATTACTTATCGATTATCGATCTGTACATATGCTTATCGTTATCATTTCAATAAGGTTTCGATTTTTTCGATTTCAATTTATTAAATTTTTGAGACTTATCGGTTCGGTTATCGATTACACCAATAAGAAAATTTGTGGGATTCCACGGAAAGTATATCGTTATAAACACGCCAAACTAATATGGACAAAAAGAGGCTAAAATATGACGAATATTGTTTATAACATAAAAATTGTGTCAATAGACACATGCAACGAAACTAAAGTAAGAGATCAAATATATGCCACCAACACTCCTACAGTATTAAAAAAAAAATACATCATCACTGTTAATTCTATTTTCCATTAATTTGAACTTCATTCCCTTGAGCTTTAAATATGATCATTCCTTAAATGTGGTAGATGAAATAATTAGGGGTGTGCATTCGATTTATCGATTCGATTTTGACCATATTACTTATCGATTATCGTTTTGTACATATGCTTATCGTTATCGTTTCAATAAGGTTTCGATATTTTCGATTTCGATTATCGATGAACCGATAACAAATAATCGATTCGATTTATCGATAAATCGATTCGAATGCACACCCCTATGCAAGATCTTGGGTTTACAATCCAGGCTGCTTTTATTTAGGGGGAAGTAGCCACTCAAATACGAGTTCAGTCGAATCCTATAATTTTTACTTAAATTGTATATTTGTATTTTTTTTAAACTACGTATTAAATATATACACATGTTAAATTTAAAATTCAATTATTAATATTTGAACTCGTCATGCTAATAAAATCTAAAACTCATAAAGTTGAAATTCTAACTCTACCCTATTTTATTTGATTATCAAGTTTAACTTGGGTTAGAATATTTTTCAAACTTACTAGTTTAGCTGGGTAAGTCTTTCGTATGGTCCAAACTCCAAAGTTTATTTATTACGTAAAATTTATGCTTTATAGATAGCATCTTATGGTCGTTACAATGTATTGAAGTCTTCAATTCATATGTCGCTAAACTCTCTCATCAGTATTTCACTGGTTAACAAAGATAACATATTAATACTCATAAATCAAACATCAAATTAATTACAGAACTTACCGAGAAAGAGTTAAATATTCATCTTATATTCGGATGTTTTTATCTTTTTAAAGGCCAGGAAAATAAATGCTATTAAAATTATATTCCTTCGACATGTTATTTTCGGTACTATTGTTGTTTAACCAAAATATAGAATTTCGATTAAAACTAGAAAATAAAAGAAAATATCGGGTTACTGATAATCAAAAGACCGAAAAATATAATAGACTTTCTCTGAATAAGAATAAGCACTAAAGAAATTTGTGTTCCAATGTGATATCAATAATTTTCGTGTCCCTACAAATGATGAGATTTCTTCCTTTTATAGTTGATACTAGGTAGAAGAATGAAACATAAGCTTTAATGATACAATTATGAGTAATAAATGATATTGAATAAGCCGTTACACAATCATTCCTATTAAATACAAATTTTTCAACGTATCAGATATGTAATTTGGACTCCTTTTCGTCTTCGGATTCATATGTCTTATGCCTTTTGTTCCGTTGGCTTTAAATGACTTGAATTGGTACGGGACTCGTGTGTAAAACCGCTTTTCGTGCCTGTTTACCTTCCTTTTCTCGTATTTTTTTATTTAACCATCCCTTGACCTAAATGTTTCATTTAGGTACGAGATGCGTATCTGAATTGCATCTCGTGTCTATTCTGAGTTCTTCTTCTCAATTAACAATTATATGTTGACCTTTTGACCAATCCACGTATCATGCCACATCACCTCCAATATAAATTCAGTTTTTTCCCAATACAGATAGTCCCCCCACTTTCCATTTATTTATCAATTAAATAATTGGGAAGTGGATCTTTATGAAAAAGGGGAATTTTTGCCATAGTCAATGCATATGGTAATATTGACGTCTCAGTTATCTTTCCCATTTAATGTTATATCTATGTGTCACTTTTTGATTGATTCTGCTATTTTGTACCCTTTTTCAAGGCTTTTTCACTCCCACTATTCACAAAGTGATATTTGCCTTTATTATAGGCTTTCCATCATTATTTTTCTAAGTTTGACGGTCTGTTCCATATATCTTTTCATTTTTCTCTTCATCTGACATCTCCTTCAACAAGTATTTTCTTGCTCCCTTTTTCTCTCCTTTGTTCAAATCTATCTAACAATGTCATCTCCAAACCCTAATTCGGGGAAAGTTCCTATTCTTGATCAATTTCCTAATGCCCCTACTCCGATTAGGCATAGTAGGGACAAAGGAGGAAGGCTGTGAAGTTTAAGATCTACACGTGGAGATTCTGCCGGTTCTGCTTCTCCAAGTTCAAGCATTAAAGGTTCTATTTCTAAAACCCCTTCTTCCAAAGATTATGAGAGTTCTGACTCTCTTCAAGAACCTTTAGTTGAAGATATTATACCAAGTGATTTGTCTTTTGGGGGTGACAAAATATCTCTCCAGAAGCAGGTTGTAAAATTAGAAAAGACTGATGCTTATCTGACTCTTATAACTGAGCTTACAATCCCTTCCATTCGGAAAGATTGTAATCTGGAAAGAGAGTCTTTATCCATTCATGTCCTAAATCAAAGGATTTCTTCTTACAGAAGTGGGAATTCTTTTGTTTATACTTATACTTTTACTTTAGGATTTAAACCTGCCATAGACCCAATTATCCTCGTTTTTTGTCGCTTTTTCAATATTTGTTTAGCTCAAGTTGGTCCCGTAGTGTGGAGGGCTGAGGCTTGTTTGAGGTTTTTATCTACCAAAGCAAAAATCGACTTCACTTTTTCCCATCTTATCCATTTATACCACCCCAACCAAATGTGTCATGGGGTTTTTACCTTGACTGCAAGGAGTAAAAACGTTCTGGTAAATCTTGATGATATCAATGATCGTGGGTGGTATCTTCGTTATGTTGTTGTCCATACCATGGATTTGCTGGGTGAAACGAACATTCCCTTTCCTGAGAAGTGGAATTTTTCTGTAAGCTCTTATTTACTTTTTCGTGCCTATTTTTAGAGATTTTGATTTTCTCTTTTAATTTTATCCCTTGTTGGTTTTTTTGTAGCAACCATGGGAAATGTGGATCCTATTCCCAACTTCCGTGTTTGGGTAGAATCAATTTTGAAGGTTGCTCCTAAGGAGCAGAGAACTTGGAAAACAATTTCTTCTCTTCATGGCTGGAGAGTGAAAACACATGGTATATATTTCTTTACATATATACTTTTTTTCAAACAGCTACGTTAGACCTTCTTCTATGAAATTTAGAGTTCATATTTCCCTTTTATCAGGGTTTGGTATGAGAGGGATGACGGTTGACGTAGATTTGGCTATGCGTACTGCTGCCAATACCTCTTTTGATTTAGACAAGGCAAATGCCTTGATAGCAAAGAGAAAAGCAATGGCAACAGACGCTGGAAATGAGGAAGAAGGAGGTCCCTTGTTGGTATCTAGACCTAGAGCTAGAAGACGCGTTATTATGGAGGGTGCAATTGATGATGCTGCTCCAAGGGACCCTAATGAGTCCGTTCACCATCTCTCAGTTGGTGATTTTAAATGTGGGGAGTTCGGCCCTGTTTTGAACGAGATTCCTTTGTCTTCCTTAGTTCCCATTTCTACTATTTCCTTAATTTCTTCTCCAACTGTGAGTATTTCTACACCTCTGATATCTTCTTTTGTTCCTTCTTCTATTGTGAGTGCACCTGCTCCCGTACATGTATTGGCTCCCGTATCTATCTCTTCTGCTCCCACATTAACTCTCGCAGCTCATGCTATCCTTACCGCTTTTGCTACACCTCCTTCCACTACCCCGTCTTCCTCTGCCAGGCACTCAGAAGCTGATCCTAACAATAGAGGTATGGCTATGATAAAGGTTACACTGGAAGTTGCTGCTACTCATAGCCTTTTGAGGAAGAGTGGTGGGGCTGACCTATGGCTTGAGCCTTTAATAGGAGATGTGGAGAAAGCTATGATGCAAAGCCACAGTTGTTTCACTTTAATGAATGACATAGTTCATTCAACCTTGAAGGTAACTTCTTTTGACTTGGATATTTAGTTTTCTACTACTTTATATTCTCATATTTGTGCCTTCTGTTTGTAGGCTAATTTGATTGGGACGGAGTTAAGGGGAAGAGTCTCCACTTAGGAAAAGAAAGCTTGGGAGTCTGATAAGGCCATTTCAAATGCAAGGAGAATAGCTGAAGGAGCAAAGCTTGAAGCTCAAAATTGGAAGGAGCAATTTGAAAGTACCTTAAGGAGTATGGAAGAGCTACGTGATAGCAAATCTCATCTGGAACGACAAAACATTATTTTATCTACAGACTTAGGAATCACCAAATCTTCCTTAAGTCAGGTAAAAAAGGATAGAGATCTTTTGAGTGATTATTTGACAATGGCTAATGAAGAAATCAATAAGCTCAAGGCTCTAGTGGAGAGAAAAGAAGCTCATGCCAAGGAGTTAGAGAAAAGCTTAGATCAGACTCTGGCTGACTTGCGGGTTTCTTCAGACAAGATGTGTGCTTTAGAGAGTTCCCATTCCACACTTGAGACTTACCTTAATTCCCATTTAGCTAAGCAAGAGATAATGAAAAACACCCTTGCTAAATGGGAAAGGGATTATGAAAACATGGAGGAGGAATATAATTCTCTTGCGGAGAATTTTAATTATGAAATTGTCACGACCCGGATTTCCCATCATCGGGAGTCATGATGGCGCCTACTATCGAAGCTAGGCCAGCCAATCCTTAACAACAGAATCTACTCAGATAATTAACTTTTTCACAAAAAAAAAAAACTTTAAATCCAGTAAAGAAGAAATCAAATGCGGAAGAATACTGAACATAACACTACCCCAAAATCTAGTTTCGCTATCTCACAGACTACTATAGAATACTACAACCAAGTCTGAATGAAAGAAAATACATATGTCTATTTTGATACAATAAAAACAAACTGAAATAAGGGATAGGGACTTCAGCCTGCGAAAGCCGGCTAGGCTTCCTCGAGAGTCCCTGAACTGAAGACAACTCCCAACAATATCCTACTGTTGTTGTTGTCCGAAAGCTGCTCCAACGCTGTAAACTATGCAAAAAGCACAAAAAGTGTAGCATCAGCACAACCGACCCCATGTGCTGGTAAGTACTTGGCCTAACCCCGGTGAAGTAGTGACGAGGCTAGACAAGACTTACTAAAATCAACCTGTGCAGATAAATATATAGATACAACGACAACAGAAGAACACCAAGATTATATATGAAGGTATACAACTGAAAGGGGAACATGCTCAGAAAATATTGAACAATGAGAACAGGTCATATGTGACAACATTAAACACAAATCACATTATTTACTTTCATAAGTGGTTGGTGCGCCACACAATCCCATAGTATGTATCCTAAGTGGACGGCGTGCCATATGATCCCAATAAATATAATATAGGTGGACGGCGTGCCACACGATCCCAATAAATATCATATGAGTGGACGGCGTGCTACACGATCCCAATAAATATAATATAAGTGGAAGGCGTGCCACACAATCCCAATAAATATCATATAAGTGGACGGCATACCACACAATCCCAATAAATATAACATAGGTGGACGGCATGCCACACGATCCCAATAAATATCATATAAGTGGACGGCGTTCCACACGATCCTAATAAGTATTATATAGGAGGACGGTGTGCCACACAATCCCAATAAATATCATATAAGTGGACGGCGTGCAGCACGATCTCAATAAATATCATATAAATGATGCCTCTCTCAAGGAGTTCCCCTTTTAGGGAAAACTCTGCAATATAACGATCTACCCAATAAGGGTACCACTAACAGCCCAATCATCTCAATAATGGAGATTACATATAACGCTCAACCGAATAAGCGAGCAACAACAATCATAATCTACATGTCCCGGCAAGGGTTCCAACCACATTTTTTTACAATACTTACAATTTTGACTTCATAAAAGTCACTACCATTTGAGCCAAAGCTCCAAGAAATCTCATGTTTCATAAATAATTCCTCAACTAACTCATCATGTTGAATTCATCATTTGCTAGGAATGATTCTCAAAATATAAAACCAAAGCAAGTACAAGTAAGACTCACGGTCATGCTTGACGCCAATGTATAGATACTCGTCACCATGCCTATATACCGCACTCGATCATTTTGCAAATATTAAGAAATAATACTCTAGTCCTATTCCCTCAAGCTAGGATTAGATCAAACATTTACCTCGGTCCGAAAATAGCAATCAATCCTCTAGCACCGTCTTTTCTCTAGAATCCGACTCCGAAACAATAGTATCTAGTCATTTTTAATTCAATAACATCAATTAGGGCTCAATAACACAATCTCATATCCTATAAATCAAAATTCCCATCATTTTTTCAAAAATAGCAAAATCCGACACCGGGCCAACATGGTCCAAACTCGAGGCTTGGACCAAATTCCAATCACCCATTACCGCACGAGTTAGAATATATGATTTGTTTCAAAATCCGACCTCAAATTGAGGTTGAATCACCCAAAATCCCACAAGCCCTAGTTCTACCCAAAACCCCCATTTTCTACCTTGAATTCATGACTTAGGGCTAGGATTAATTATGATTAGGTGAAGAAATAATGAATAAATGAAGTTAGGAAATCTTACCCAAGGAGTTATGGAGGAATGGGAGCTTGGAACTTGAATATGAAGGGTGGAGGAGAAGAGCCCGTATGCAATTTGTGTGAGAAATCACGTGCACTGTTCTGGTTTTAAGAAAATCACTAGGCGAAACTTTGTTCTACGCGATCGCGTGAACAGTAATGCGATCGCGGAGGGGAATTTCTGTGGTCTACGCGATCGCGTGATAGATGCTACGATCGCGTAGAATGATTTTTTACTGGGGTGGTCAGTTGCTCTACGCGATCGCGTGAGATGGCTTGCGATCGCGGAGAGGAAGGTCGGCAAGTTATGCGATCGCGTGAAACGGGATGCGATCCCGTTGAAGAAGTAGCCAAGGAAATGCGATCGCGTGAAGGAAGCCGCGATCACATAGAGGAAAACCTCTGTGTAAAAATTGCAGAAAATCTGCCAGTTTCCTAAGTCCAAAAACACCCGAACCACCTCCGAAACACTCCCGAGCCTCTGGGGATCCTAACCAAATGCACATACTAACTCAACAACGTCATACGAACTTGCTCGAGCGATCAAATCGCTAAAATAACATCAAAAACGAAGAATCAACCTCCAAAACTCAAGATTTCATTTCAAAGTTCATAAATTTCTAAATTTAGCTATTTAGGTCTGAAACACGTCAAACGATGTCCGATTTCGACCAAACTTCACAGGAAGCGCTTAACTAATATTTAAGACCTGTGCCGCGCGTCAAAACCAAAATACGAGCCCGATACCTTTATTTTCTAACTCATTTTCATTTCCATTTTTCCTTATTAATTTCAAAAAACAATTTAACGGAAAAATTCTTTTACCAGGGTTCTGGACCTCGGATTTCGATTCCGGGCACATGCCCGAGTCCCATATTTTCCTACAGACCTCCCGGGATCGTCACATCACCGATTCGAGCCCGTTTACCAAATATGTTGACCTAAGTCAACTGTATCAATATTAATATCACAATTCTTCAAATGTTTCCATAGAATTCATATATATTAACACAAAAACTTTTTGGCTTTGCGCCCGGACTATGCACGCACATCGAGGCAACTGAGAGTGAGGTTTCCAAGACCTTGAAAGCATGGAAAAAGGGAGAAATACGGTGATGACCCTTTAGGTCGTCACATTCTCCACCTCTAAAACAACCATTTCGTCCTCGAACGGACAGAAGAAAGAAGTACCTGAGTCAGGAAATAGATGAGGGTAACGGCTCCGCATATCAGACTTGGACTCCCAGGTCAAAGTGCCTTAGGAGGCTGATCTCTCCATTCAATACGAACAGAAGGGAATCTCTTGGATCTCAACTAACGAACATGCCGGTCTAGAATAGCTATCGGCTCCTCCTCGTAGGACAGGTCTTTGTCCAACTAGATAGTACTGAAATCTAACACGTGGGTAGGATCGTCGTGATACCTCCGGAGCATAGACACATAAAACATTGGATGCACAGCTGACAAGCTAGGTGGCAAGGCAAGTCTATAAGCCACCTCTCCCACTCGATCAAGTATCTCAAATGGATCAATATATCTAGGGCTAAGCTTGCCTTCTTCCCAAATCTAATCACACCTTTCATAGGAGATACACGGAGCACTACTCGCTCACCAACCATGAAATCCACATCTCGAACCTTGCGATCCGCATAATTCTTTTGTCTAGACTGAGCTGAACGCAAGCTCTCCTAGATAATATTGACCTTGTCCAAGGCCTCCTGGACTAAGTCAGTACCCAACAACCGAGTCTCTCCCAGCTCGAACCATCCGACTGGAGACCGACACCGCCTACCATACAACGCCTCATAAGGTGCCATCTAAATACTAGACTGGTAGTTGTTGTTGTAGGCAAACTCTGCTAAAGGCAAGAAATGGTCCCAAGAGCCTCCAAAATCAATAACACAGGCTCGGAGCATATCCTCCAATATCTGAATAGTCCTCTCGGACTGACCGTCCGACTGAGGATGGAATGTTGTACTCAACTAAACCTGGGTACCTAGCTCCTGCTGAACTGCTCTCTAAAAGCGTGAGGTGAACTGTGTACCCCGATCCGAAATGAGAGATGTCGGTACCCCATGAAGACGAACAATCTCTCGGATGTAAATCTCAGCTAGTCTCTCTGAAGAATATATAGTAGAAACAGGAATGAAATGCGCTGACTTAGTCAGCCTATCAACAATGACCCAAATAACATCAAATCTCTTCCGGGTCACCGGAAGTCCAGTAATGAAGTCTATGGTAATCCGCTCCCACTTCCACTCGGGAAGTTCAATCCTCTAAAACACACCACCAGGTCTCTGATGCTCATACTTGACTTGCTGACAATTTAAACACCGAGCCACATATGCAACAATGTCATTCTTCATCCTACGCCACCAGTAATGCTGCCGCAAGTCCTGATACATCTTCGCCGCACCCGGGTGAATAGAATACCAAGAACTATGGGCCTCCACTAAGATCACCTCACGAATGCCATCAACATTGGGCATACATACTCGCCCCTGCAATCTCAAAACACCATCTACATCCAAAGTCACCTTCGTGGCACCTCCACGCCACACAGTGTCTCTCAAGACACACAAATGAGGATCATCAAACTGTCGGTCACAACTCTACTCCAATAATGATGAACGAGCGACCGTGCAAGCTAATACTCAGCTAGGCTCCAAAATGTCCAACCTTACTAACCGATTGGCCAAGGCCTGAATATCTAAGGCAAGTGGTCTCTAGCTAACCGGAACATATGCAAGACTACCCATGCTGGCTGACTTCCTGCTCAATGCGTCAGCTACTACATTGGCCTTACCCGGGTGGTATAAGATAGTAATATCATAATCCTTCAACAACTCCAACCACCTCTGTTGCCTCAAATTCAACTCTTTCTGCTTGAACAGGTATTGCAAACTCTTGTGATCCGTGTACACCTCACACGTCACACCATATAAATAATGCCTCCAAATCTTCAAAGCATGAATGATGGCTGCCAACTCTAGATCATGGACTGGGTAGTTCTTCTCGTGGATCTTTAGCTGCCTCGAAGCATAAGCAATAACCCTACCATCCTGCATCAATACCGTACCAAGACCAATACGGGAAGCATCATAATAGACAGTGTAAGGTCCTAGACCTGTGGGCAAAACCAATATCGGTGCTGTAGTCAGAGCTGTCTTGAGCTTCTGAAAGCTCTCCTCGCACTCATCTAACCACCTGAACTGGGCACCCTTCTAGGTCAACACGGTCATCGGGGCAGCTATAGATGAAAATCCCTCCACGAATCGACGATAATAACCAGCTAACCCCAAGAAACTATGAATCTCTATCGCTGAAGCTGGCCGAGGCCAATTCTTAACTGCCTCAATCTTCTTTGGGTCTACCTGAATGCCCTCAGTTGATACTACATGACCCAGAAACGTCACTAAACTTAACCAAAACTCGCATTTTGAAAACATGTCATACAACTGGCTATCCTTCAGAGTCTGAAGAATCACTCTAAGGTTCTGCTCATGCTCCTCCACACTGCGGGAGTACACAAGAATATCATCAATGAAGACAATCACGAATAAGTCCAAATAAGGCCTGAACACTCGGTTTATCAACTCCATAAATGCTGCTGGGGCATTGGTCAACCCAAATGACATAACCAAGAACTCATAATGCCCATACCGAGTGCAGAATGCGATCTTAGGGAGGACATCAGATGCCCTAATCCTCAGCTGATGATAACCCGATGTCAAATCAATCTTGGAAAACACATTTGCACCCTGCAACTGGTCGAACAAATCATCAATCCTCGGCAGTGGATACTTGTTCTTAATTGTTACCTTGTTCAGCTGTCGGTAGTCAATACACATCTGCATCGAACCATCCTTGTTCTTCACAAAGAGAATTGGAGCACCTATGGAGAAACACTAGGCCTGATGAAACCCTTCTTCAACAAATCTTGCAACTGATCATTTAGCTCTTTCAGCTCTGGCGGGGCCATACGGTACGACGAAATGGAAATGGGCTGCGTGCCTAGGGCCAGATCGATGCAAAAATCAATATCCCTGTCGAGCGGCATACCTGGCGGGTTTGAAGGAAAAACCTTTGGAAACTCCCGAACAACAAGGACTAAGTCAATAGATAGAACCTCTGAGCTGGACTCACGAACATAAGCCAAATAAGCTAGTCACCCCTTCTCAACCATGCGTCGAGCCTTAACATAAGAAATAACACTGCGGTTGGCATGACCTGGAATCCCACTCCACTCCAATCGGGGCATTTCCGGTAAATCCTAAGTCACGATCTTGGTGTGACAATCCAAGATCGCATGATACGGGGATAGCCTATCCATCCCCAATATAACATCAAAATCCACCATGTGTAGAAGAAATAGGTCAACACGGGTCTTAAGACCCTCAAACACTATTATACATGAGCGATGGACCCGATCAACCACTATAGGATCACTCACTGGTGTAAATACATATACATGAATACCCAAGGCATCGCTAGGCATAGGCAGGTAGGGTGCAAAATAAGATGACACGTATGAAAATGTAGACCCAGGGTCAAATAGCACTGAAGCACCCTGTCACAGACCAGAATAGTACCTGTAATAACAGCATCGGAAGACTCAGCCTCTGGCCTGGGTGGCAAAGTATAGAGACGGGGTTGGGACCCACCCCCTAAACTACATCTCTAGGGAAATCAACAACTGGCTGACCTCCGCCTCTGCCGGTCCGAGCTTCACCTCTATGGTCCCTACCTCCAACTCTAGGATCTTTTCCACCGCCTCTAGCTAGCTGGGCAGGCTGTGAATCACCTGCTGCCTCAATCATGAGGCGAGGACCCTGCTGCTGAGAACTGCCCGAAGCTCGAGGGCAAAACCTGGCAATATGCCTCGGGTCACCACAAGTATAACAAGTTCTCTGCTGGTAAGAATAATAGAGTGGGGGTGCACTGATGGGCTGCTGATCTGACTGATATTGCTGGGGACCACCACTGCTCGAACTACAATGAGAAGTCTGAAGAGCTGACTGAAAGGGACCTCAATGCCTGACCCCTACCATAAGAATCCCTATCTCCAGATGAGGTACCATTGAATCTACCAGAATGACAATATCTTTTATCTGACATCTCACTACCTCCCCGTGCGAGGGCCACCTCAACTCTGCAGGCCGCATTGGCCGCCTTATGGAAGGAAATATCGCTACCAACTCCCATGGCCATCTGTAGGCAAATTAGCTGAATCAACCCATCAATAAATCTCCGGACCCTCTCCCGCTCTGTAGGGAGTATCACAACTGCATGGCGTGCCAAGTCATTGAATCTGGTCTCGTATTGAGTAACTGTCATGGTGCCCTGCTGAATGCGCTCAAACTGCATGCGAAGTGCCTCCCGCTGAGTGATGGGGAGAAACTTCTCCAGGAATAACTCCACAAACTGATCCCATGACATAGCCGGAGACCATGCTGGTCTAGATAGACAGAAATCCCTCCACCAAGACTTGAAGGATCCTGAAAGCCTGAAAGTGCAAAAATCGGCCCCATTGGTCTCTACTATGCCCATGGTCCTGAGAATCTTATGGCAACTAAACAGGAAATCTTGGGGATCCTCGAAGCACCGCTGAAGGTGGTAGTGAATAGCTTGGAGAACCGATCAAGTCTCCACAAAGCATCAGAAGTCATAGCCGCTCCATCACCGGCCTGAACTGGAATACCTGACTGAACTGCCATAGCTGGCTGAATCACTCCAGGGTACATGTAACAAGAGTCTGAACCACTCCTCCATCGTGAGAACTGGCTGGTGCAGCTGGTAACAACCCCACTCTAGAAACACTCTCCATAAAGCCTGCTAGTCTGACTATAGTATCCTGAAACTCTGGGGTGATCACAACTCCTCTTGCGACCTGAGCTGGGCCCGCCTGTACTGCTGGGGCTGGAACCTCATCATCATAGTCAACATAAGGCTCCACCTCTAGAATGGCTACCTGGGGCTGGGCTCTGCCCCAGCCTCGGCTTCTGGCATGACCTCGGCCTCTACCCCTCGCGGGTGCAGTTGTGGGCTCAGGCTGCCGCGTGGTGGAAGATAAAGCACGTGTTCTTTCCATCTGCGAAAGAATAGAGTAGAAGGAAAATCACTGTTTGAGAAACATAATTGCATGACAAGAAAGAATAAAAGTTAAATTTTGCCTAACTATGCAGCCTCTTAGGGATAAATACAGACGTCTCTGTACCGATCCCTCAAACTCTACCTAGTTTGTCTCTGAGTAGCGAGACCTATGCAACCTAGAGCTCTGATACCAACTTGTCACAACCCGAATTCCCACCATCGGGAGTCGTGATGGCACCTACTATCGAAGCTAGGCCAGCCAATCCTTAACAACGGAATATACTAATATAATTAAACTTAAACTTTTCAGAAAAACTTTAAATCTAGTAAAGAAGAAAATCAAATGCGGAAAGAAAATACTGAACATAACACTACCCAGAATCTGGTGTCGCTATCTCACAGACTACTATAGAATACAACAACCAAGTCTGAATGAAAGAAACTACATATGTTTGTTTTGATACAATAAAAACAGACTGAAATAAGGGATAGGGACTACGGCCTGCGAACGCTGGCTAGGCTACCTCGACAGTCCCTGAACTGAAGACAACTCCCAGTAATATCCTACTGCTGCTGCTATCAAAAAGCTGCTCCAACGTTGTGATCTATCCAAAAAGCAAAGAAAGTGTAGCATCATCACAACCGACCCCATGTGCTGGTAAGTGCCTGGCCTAACCCCGACGAAGTAGTGACGAGGCTAGACAGGACTTACTAAAATCAACCTGTGCAGATACATATATATAGATACAACGACAACAGAAGAACAACAAGATTATATATGGAGGTATACAACTGAAAGGGGAACATGCTCAGAAAATAATGAACAATGAGAACAGGTCATCTGTGACAACACTAAACCAAAATCAATTATTTACTTTCATAAGTGGTCGGTGCGCCACACGATCCCATAGTATGTATCATAAGAGGACGGCGTGCCACACGATCCCAATAAATATAATATAGGTGGACGGCATGCCACGCGATCCTAATAAATATAATATAGGTGGACAGCGTGTCACACGATCCCAATAAATATCATATAAGTGGACGGCGTGCCACACGATCCCAATAAATAATATAGGTGGACGGCGTGCCACACAATCCCAATAAATAGCATATAAGTGGACGACGTGCCACACGATCCTAATAAATATAACATAGGTGGACGGCGTGCCACACGATCCCAATAAATATCATATAACTGGACAGTGTGCCACACGATCCTAATAAATATAATATAGGTGGACGGCGTGCCACACGATCCCAATAAATATCATATAAGTGGACGACGTGCCACATGATCCCAATAAATATCATATTAATGATTCTTATAGCTTCTCTCAAGGAGTTCCCCTTTTAGGGAAAACTCGGCAATATAATGATCTACCCAATAAGGGTACCTCTACCAGCCCAATAATCTCAATAATGGAGATTACATATAACACTCAACCGAATAAGGGAGCAACAACAATCATAATCTACACGTCCCGGCAAGGGATCCAACCATATTTCTTTACAATACTTACAATGTTGACTTCATAAAATTCACTACCATTTGAGCCAAAGCTCCAAGAAATATCATGTTTCATAAATAATTCCTCAACTAACTCATCATGTTGAATTCATCATTTGCTAGGAATGATACTCAAAATATACCCCAAAGAAAGTACAAGTAAGACTCACGGTCATGCTAGATGCCAGTGTATAGATACTCGTCACCATGCCTATACACCGCACTCGATTATTTAGCAAATAGATAGCAATAATACTCTTGTCCTATTACCTCAAGCCAGGATTAGATCATACACTTACCTCGGTCCGAAAATAGCAATCAATCCTCTAGCACCACCTTTCTTCTAGAATCCAACTCCAAAACAATGCAATCTAGTCATTTTTAATTCAATAACATCAATTAGGGCTCAATAATACAATCACATAGCCTAGAAATGAAATTCCCATCATTCTTTCAAAAATACCAAAATCCGACACCGAGCCCACATGGTCCAAACTCGAGGCTCGGACCAAATTCCAATCACCCATGACCCCACGAGTTAAAATATATGATTTGTTCCAAAATCTGACCTCAAATTGAGGTTGAATCACCCAAAATCCCACAAGCCCTAGTTCTACCCAAAACCCCCATTTTCTACCTTGAATTCATGACTTAGGACTAGGACTAGATATGATTAGGTGAAGAAATAATGAAGAAATGATGTTAGGAAAACTTACCCAAGGAGTTATGGAGGAATGGGAGCTTGGAACTTGAATATGGAGGGTAGAGGAGAAGAGCCCATATTCAATCTGTGTGAGAAATCCCGTGCACAGTTCTACTTTTAAGAAAATCACTAGGAAAAATTTTGTTCTATGCGATTGCGTGAACAGTGATGCGATCACGGAGGGGAATTTCTGTGGTCTACGCAATGGCGTGAGAGATGCTGCGATCGCGTAGAAGGATTTTTTGCTGGGGTGGTTAGTTTCTCTACGCGATCGCGTGAGATGGCTTGCGATCGCGGAGAGGAAGGTCAGGAAGATATGCGATCGCGTGAAATGGGATGCAATCACGTTGAAGAAGTAGACAAGGCAGTGCGATCGCGTGAAGGAAGCCACGATCGTGTAGAGGAAAACCTCTGTGCAAAAATTGTAGAAAAGCTGCTAGTTTCCTGAGTCCAAAAACACCCCGAACCACCTGTCCCGAGCCCCTAGGGCTCCTAACCAAATGCACACACTAACTCAACAACATCATACGAACTTGCTCGAGCGATCAAATCGCTAAAATAACATCAAAAACAAAGAATCAACCCCCAAAACTCAAGATTTCATTTCAAAGTTTATAAATTTCTAACTTTAGCTATTTAGGTCCGAAACACGTCAAACGACGTCCGATTTCGACCAAACTTCACAGAAAGTGCCTAACCAATATTTAAGACCTGTACAGGGCATTGGAACCAAAATACATGCCCGATACCTATATTTTCTAACTCATTTTCATTTCCATTTTTCCTTATTAATTTTCAAAAAATAATTTAACGAAAAAATTCTTTTACCGGGGTTCTGGACCTCGGATTTTGACTCCGGGCACATGCCCAAGTCCTATATTTTCCTACGGACCTCTCAGGACCGTCACATCACCGGTCTGGGCCCGTTTACTAAAAATGTTGACCAAAGTCAACTGTATCAATATTAATATCAAAATTCTTCAAAGTTTTCCATAGAATTCATATATCTTAACACAAACACTTTCCGTCTTTACGCCCGGACTATGCACGTATATCGAGGCAACTCAGAGTGAGGTTTCCAAGACCTCAAAAGCGCGGAAAAAGGGAGAAATATGGTGATGACCCTTTGGGTCATCGCTGAAGTCAATTGGGCTTTTCTGAAGTCTTGGATGGATGCTTTATTGGAGGCTACCCAAGAAAATTTCAATTTGCAATCTGATTTGGCCAAAGTTTTATATGAAATTGAAAAGAATAACCAACCTATTGCCACTCCTTCTCAGAGCAACCAATTGATATCTCTTCTCCAGTACTTGAAACTCCTGAAGCAACAGAACCCTTGAATTGTGAAGCAATTACTGAAGCAGCTGAAGTTATGATTCAAATGACCAAGGGTGAAATGCATGTATTACGGTCTACAGGAATTGAGATTCTTATGACTATTACTTCCATTGATGACATTGATACTTCAAGTTTGTCTGAAGCCACTCCTGTTACTCCTGTTGCTGCTCCTTCAGAAGTTGTTTATTGAGCCTATTGCTGAAAGTGAAGTTACTACTTCTGATGCTCCAATTCCCTCAGTTACCAATTAGAAATGTTTCAATCCCCTTTTTATGATTGTGATGTAATCCCTGGGTTATTTTAATGGATTTTTTAGTGAAGTCCCCAGTTACCAAAATGGGGCACTTGTTTGAAGATAAATACATTTTAATGATTATGTATCTTTCTTAATTTTTTATGTTTAGAAGCTTTATGAGTTCTTTATATTTTATTCTTGCCTATTTTCTCATTTAGGACTTACAGAATAACTTAGCATTTTTATTCTTTGAAAATACTTTATGATTCTCTTCATGGAATATCAACATGAAGATAATAAAAGAGGGCCCTTTTATTTTATAGACACTTAATAAAGATGACCTCTCAACTTCATATTGGTGTTATAATACAATGAAAGTTATAGGAATGTGGTGACGTCCAAATCGACTACTAAAAAGCAATAGATACGGTCGCAGCAATATAATTTACCCAACTAAGAGTCGGGGTCGAATCCCACAGAGAACAATGTGTAAGCGATTAGGTATATAAGAAAATTATTGGTAATTATGCAACGCCAAACACTAAGAATGGTGATTGAAAAAGTATTTAAACTTAAATGCGAAAATATAAAATAAACTAGAAAGCAAGTAAAATGATCAATGGCTACACGTATGATTTGCTTCGGGAATTACACTGAAGTGGTTATGAAATTGCTAGTAATCATGCTTCTTTTCATACTCATAATTGATTTATTGAACTATTCGGATTGTTGATTATAAGGTTAATAATATTCATAAGAATCTTTCGAGTTCTTATGAATCTATCCAAGTTAAATCAATACATATATGTCTATGGTATTAATATTAACAAGAATGCATTTACCACTCTTATGATTCAACCAAACAAGGCAACTAAGTATATGTCTATCTTAATTGTAAATTCTCCACCCGATGCCCGGGATTCAAATCTTGTTCTATTTGATTTTATATGCAACCAAGAATTTCCTCTGTCAAGTTTAATTCAAGGTTCGTAAATAATATTTCACCTGTTGGCCTAGCAGTAAAATAATTAAGATCAAAATCAAATAAACAACCCACAACAATAACTTCAATAAAATCAATCTAAGCTTCAAATAACAAGATCATCTAACAAATACATAAGCACAACAAGTTATTTAATCCACACTTTAAACATGAATACTTTCATAAACAAGATTCAAGTGTTGGAAATAAATACTACACACTTAAATATTCAATACAAAGCAAGGAAATGAAGAAATAAACATAAATGGATAAGGAATTCTTAACCAAAAGCTTCAATCTTCAAGACCCAAGTGTGTGTGCAAATCCCTAGCTTCCAAAAATGTTCTCTCTACTGAAAATAAGCCAAAGATGATAAAAGATGAAGAAGATCCTGAGAGATGCCGTCTGGGCGAGCATATAATTGATTTTGGGGTAAAAATATGTGAAATGCCGGAATTGCCCAGAACTTGCCCAGATGCAACACATCGCGATCGCGTGTATTGGCTCGCGATCGCGTAGAGCAGTAGTCTAACACTCCGCGATCGCGTGAGACATTACTGTGATCGCGTGACTTCAAATTTGTGTCTTCTGCGATCGCGTGATCCACTCCTGCGATCGCGTGATCCACTCCAGCGATCGCATAGCTTTAAGTGTTTTCCTTCTGCGATCGCGTGGTTACTTCTGTGATCGCGTAGCATTGCTGCCTGGTCTTCTGCGATCGCATGATGGTGTCTGCGATCGCGTAGAGTACTTTTCCCAGCAGTCATTTTTCCCTTAAATTCCAGTCAAAAACACCCAAATTCCATTCAACACACCTCATAGCATCACGTACCTGAAAATCTCACAATAGCCACTATAAATAATCTTATTGCATACATACGACGACACAAAAGCTAAGGAAAAGAGGCTAAAATGAGTGGTAAAATCACCACTCATCAACACCCCCAACTTAAAGCTTTTGCTTGTCCTCAAGCATATCAAAATCAAAACTTCAATGATGATTCACCATTTAAAATACAAGTGGCATTGCTATTATGTACATATCACATTCTCTCATTTAAACACCATACTTATGGATTTGGTTGATACTAACAATTAGGCTCATGTATGTATATCTTTTTCAAACAACTCCCTCCTAAAAAAATCAACTTCAACAATGTGCAAGGGAGTTCCAAAATAATCAAGTGACAAAAATAAGCCTCAATGAGTGACTCAAGGGCACTAGTTCACTATAACAATTTCACCGGTCTTCTCTAATTCATGCGCCCTCACAAGAAAGAAAGTCCCAACAAAGAACAATATATTTACGACACAACACAAAGGACAAAGTTTTCGAAAACACTCGCTCTCACAAAGAAACTTCAAGTATTACGACACATCATACCATAAGCTTGCCCTTATTTTAATTCATCTCTTATTCAAGAATGCTTAGTTGGAGGTCTCATAAGTACTTTTTAAGCTTGTAATGTAGGTTTAGGGAAGGTTGGATAAGCATTTGGGTACATGTGACTTCATCCTCCTTGAACACTACTCACAAGTCTCATTCTTTTGTATTTTGACTCTCTTTAACTCACATAGCCTCGTTGGTATCTAGTTCAAGGCTCTCCAATATAGAACCACCTTACATACCTCTCCCAAATTTTATTCAAGGCTCCACAATGTACATATTTACACATATATGTAAACACTTTTTTTTAGCTTGAATACTTTAATACAAATACTTTGAGGCATGTGGATACTCAATGCACAACCTTACCAATCTCCATTTTGACACCACCCCCAACTTAGGCTTTTAGCCTCATTCTCGGTGTTCAAGGAGGGACGGGTTCAAGAGAGGGAATTATTTTACAAAAAGGGAAAGGTTTATAATGAGTTGGCCAAAGAAAGGTTTAGAGGCTCAAAATGGGTACTAGTGACATTATTTATGCAACGGTAGGCTTGAAAGGCTAAAAAGATTTTAAAATTAAAACAAAGAATGCCTAAGATCATTCCTCCAACTTATTGTACTATCATTAGCATTGAAAAACTAACCGGGCAAGTTCTAGATGATGGAAGTAAACAAAAGATTTATTTCAACACTCGCTAACATACATGGCACATGAATTAATGAAGACGGATCAATTCTATCAAACTAGTGAGCTAAAAGTCACTAAAAGAACCAAAAAATTATCACCAAAATATTTTACACCATGCAACTTACTTGTTTTTAACAATTTAATACCGTATTTTTGGAGGGGTATTCTTAATTCATAATTTACATACAAGAGGCTAATTTTATTAGTACCAAATAATCCAAAAGCCTCATCCTAACAAAACAAGACTAATTCCCTTAAGAAGGTTGTCAAACTATCTCTCATCGGGAAAAGTCACCCGGTTCACTAAATTGTTCCTTGGGAAAGAACTGTAGCATGAAGAAAACCCAAGGAAATTTTATTTAAGAAAAAGGAAAATAACAACTACTACAAAGGTAATAAAATTTAAAGAAGCTACTATTAAAAAAAAATTATCAACAAGAAAGATAGTAACTAACACTGATTTAATACTAACAAAATACATATCCACCCAAGTTCAAGGCTACACAACTAGTTAATGCTTCAATGTTTAATAAAGTATTTCAATGTTCAAGGACCACCACACCCCCAACTTAGAATATTGCAATGTCCCCAGTGCAATAATGCAATTCAAGAAAAAATAAAGGAGGTGCTCCCTGAATAGTGTCACTCTCCACTGGAAGAACTGGGAGGCTCAAGCTCAAAGTCATCATCCTCAGTCTCATCAGGTCCACAGAATTTGCGCAACGTGCTCATGATCTTGTTGAGGAACTTGCTTTTCTTCATCTCATGCTCTCTATGCTTCCGTTGCCTTCTTTCAATTTTTCCTAGCTTTGCTTTGATGCTCTGTTTCTCCTTTACGAGGTCAGACAATGTGGGGAGCCTTTCTGAGCCAGCTGGGCCTGCAGAGGTGCTCTCTCCGGATGGTCCAGACGGAAGGCCAGCTACAAGCTGTCGTACCTGAGTGTCCATACCATAAACCTATCGAGAGATGTACCTGAGAGTAAGAGGTCCCTCCTCGAGTGGAATGATGGTTGTGGAAGTACTGGAGGTATCTTCATTAATCTCTGTTTCTGTGAACCGGCCAAAGCTGGGAGATGCTACATCAATTCGTCTCTTCTTTGGTGGCGCTCCTGCTCTTGACCTTAGTAGGGGATGGATAAGCTTCTCCGGTTGCTTCTCATTTTCAGTAGGTTTGGGTTGTACCCCAGCCTCATAGCATAGGTGGGTGATCAATGATGGAAAGAACAAGCTCTTGGTCCGCTCTGCCACCACCTCAGCTATTTCATCAACAATGAGTTTCCCTACATTTACCTGCATCCCCTCCAGAAGTGCACAAATCACCCTTGCCTTCTCAGGTGTCACCTCTGTTTCATTCTTTGAAGGCATGATGCGAGCACAGATTATGGACAGCCAAGTCTTGGCCTCCACAGTGAATTCCGAAGACTTGATCCTGGTGTGATTCTTGATCCATTTAGGCACCTGACCACCATGCAAATGAGTGATGAACCATTGGCTACCCAACTCTTTGGCTCTCTCCTGGTACACCTGATTATCAACATTGGCAAGGTTGTAATGGGCATTGATCCTCTCTGGACTGAAACGGACTTCGCAACCTCTGAAAGTGGCCACCAACTCATTGTTGAAGTCTGTCTCTACAGCATTTGCATAGAATTCTCGAACAACTTCATAGTTGGCTGGCCTGGGCTCTTCGGCGAAGCATATCCAGCCACTAACAAGCAGCCTGCCATGGAATTCAGGCCATCTATATTCCAGGTCGACAAATTGTATGCCTCTTTCCCTTATCATACTTTTAGAAAGCTGTTTGTCATAGCGTTCATAGCACCTGCGTGAGGAAAATGTGGTAGCATCATAATACTCCTCAGCTGCCACTTGTTCGGCATATTGTTGCACATTTTCATTAGTCGCCGAATCCATTTTTTTAGCTCAAAATACCTACACACAAAGTTTTAATGTCAAACAAACATATAGTGACTTTCAGCATTGCATATAGAGGTAATTATGCCAAAGAAATAGGTTAGAAAGCTTTCGGGGCAGAATATGCGAAGCTACTGGTTAGTGCACTGGGCAGTTGTGAATCGCGATCGCAGACATAGTCACGCGATCGTAGAGAGGAAAGCCAGTTCAAGTCACGCGATCGCAGACAATGTCACGCGATCGCGGAGAGTAAAGTGCTGGGAACCCATCGCAATCGCAGATGCATTCACACGATCGCTGTGAGTAACTTTTTGAACGGCCAGAATTTGAATTACGCGATCGCGGAATTGGTCATCTCGATCGCGTTACTCTTCTTCCTCGCCCAAAACCAGTGCCTTTGGGGCATTTCGTTGAACAACTGATGTGCTTGATTTTTAAGAGTTATTTTACACCAACAAAGCATGCTTGTTTGCCCCAAAATTTTGCATACAAAAACTCCCTTTCTCTCAACCAATCACTCACAGCAAGCAAGCATGACAAGAGATTAAACAGTGGCTTTTCATACTACAACCAATTTTAAACCGCAAATTTTGAAAAGTAGGGCAGCCCACACCCTAATATACAATTAAAATACAATTAAACAAGCTTTAGGGGTGGGGGAATAACATACCTAAGAGAGCAATGCAAGATTTATGCGATTGAAGTCAAATCAATTTGATTTCTTGGTGAGTTTTTTTCGGAGGAAAAATGGGAGCAGGGGTCTGTTCTTTTGTTTTAATGAGATTGGGCAAAATTTTTGCAATTCCAGTGTATTTCAAGTCTGAAACTGCCGCAATGCTACGCGATCGCGTGGCTATTACTGCGATCGCAGTTCACAAAATTTCCAATTCATGCGATCGCGCCCGTGTTTCTGCGATCACGATGTGTTGGCCAAAAGCTTACCTTACGCGATCGCGTGAGGTTTATCGCGATCGCGATTCATTGCTTTTTCTGGCAGATTTCTTTAGCTACTGGTTTGTGGCTGCCCGGATACCCCGATCTGCTCAAATCAACTCCAAAAATTCTCAAACTTGGCAGATTTATCAAAAATGATATCCTAAGCAATTTTAAAAAAGAAAATTTTCAAAATGATGAAAATTTTTAAAAAACCGATGGTTTGCCTCCCACCAAGCGCCGCATTTAACGTCATGGCACGACGCAAACAACATTACCACTTTTCTCGCCACTTGGATGATATAAATTGGGCACCTAGCTTGGAATCAAGCTTGTGACCACGAGCGACGGGGGGGGTGGTAATATGATGGTTGAGCCAATGCTTAAAATCTTCATTTTGCACTTCTTGGCTTTCAAGTAAGGAATGTCATTTTGATTTCTTGTCTCTTCAAATTGTAAAATGTAAGGCATGAATTTTTCTTCCTCGCAATCCTCCATTGACTCGTGTAGTTCAACTTCCGTATCACCACATAATTCCAACGTTGAAAAATGCCAGGAATGTGATTTCAAACCTTCACTTTGCAATTGCACTTTGACCTTGACATCCTCATTTTCCCCCGAACTAGAGTCAATCTCAACCATATTCACATTTACACCGGTTGACTCTAATTCCATATTTTTGTCAGCATCGTTAACAATATTTTGGTCAAATAGCTGAAATTCCTCTTTCTGCTCCACAAGCTGGCTAGTATCCACATAAATTGGTTGTAGGGCATCAAACACCTCAACCTTTTTATTCATTTGAGCATACAAGTCATGGATATCTGAGCCAAATTGGTTTATCTCTTGCTGGAGCTCAGTTTTTTCTTCTATTAGTTGCTCTATCATATTTGAAAGACCATCACGTAAAAAGTCATGAAATTTTATCAATTGAGCTTGTTCCTCTAGCCAATATAGGCTCACTATTTCTGCTTCTTCCAATTTATCTTCTGATGAGAACTCGCTCTCGTTAATCACCTCCGCCGCTTCGGCTTTCATTATCATGATTGTTGCACTAATTCTTTGTATAGCCTGTAGAATTTCATCTTGTTGCTCAACTGTTTGCCTTATCATATCCATAATAAGAGCTTTACTTTCCATATCATCTTCTTTCTTGACCCTATAATTTTCATCAAAACAAGTAGATTCATCATAGTAGGGGCTTGGGGAAGGGAAAGACAAATAAGCACAATAATCCCAATGACCATTTTGGCTACCACACTTATCACAAATACTCCACTCATGGGTTTGAAATTGTGTGCACAATCCATCCCCGGGAGAATTTAAACAATTTTTCCATGAATGTGGTCCTCCACAATAAGGACAAGGATCATCAAAGTATGAACAACTACCGTCTGACCAATTGTTGTTATATGATGCCATTTTTCAAAATTAAGAAAATAAGCAAGAACAATTAATTACACAAATATTCACAAGTTTGGATCAAAGCATTTTTAGCTTACTTTTCAAACAACCTAAATTACGCCAAATAGTTCCCCGGCAACGGCGCCATTTTTGGTGACGTCCAAATCGACTGCTAAAAAGCAATAGATACGGTCGCAGCAATATAATTTACCCAACTAAGAGTCGGGGTCGAATCCCACGGAGAACAATGTGTAGGCGATTAGGTATATAAGAAAATTATTGCTAATTATGCAACGCCAAACACTAAGAATGGTGATTGAAAAAGTATTTAAACTTAAATGCGAAAATATAAAATAAACTAGAAAGCAAGTAAAATGATCAATGGCTACACGTATGATTTGCTTCGGGAATTACACTGAAGTGGTTATGAAATTGCTAGTAATCATGCTTCTTTTCATACTCATAATTGATTTATTGAACTATTCGGATTGTTGATTATAAGGTTAATAATATTCATAAGAATCTTTCGAGTTCTTATGAATCTATCCAAGTTAAATCAATACCTATATGTCTATGGTATTAATATTAACAAGAATGCATTTACCACTCTTATGATTCAACCAAACAAGGCAACTAAGTATATGTCTATCTTAATTGCAAATTCTCCACCCGATGCCCGGGATTCAAATCTTGTTCTATTTGATTTTATATGCAACCAAGAATTAACTCTGCCAAGTTTAATTCAAGGTTCGTAGATAATATTTCACGGTTGGCCTAGCAGTAAAATAATTAAGATCAAAATCAAATAAACAACCCACAACAATAACTTCAATAAAATCAATCTAAGCTTCAAATAACTAGATCATCTAACAAATACATAAGCACAACAAGTTATTTAATCCACACTTTAAACATGAATACTTTCATAAACAAGATTCAAGTGTTGGAAATAAATACTACACACTTAAATATTCAATACAAAGTAAGGAAATGAAGAAATAAACATAAATGGATAAGGAATTCTTAACCAAAAGCTTCAAACTTCAAGACCCAAGTGTGTGTGCAAAACCCTAGCTTCCAAAAATGTTCTCTCTATTGAAAATAAGCCAAAGATGATAAAAGATGAAGAAGATCCTAAGAGATGCCGTCTAGGCGAGCATATAATTGATTTTGGGGTAAAAATATGTGAAATGCCGGAATTGCCCAGAACTGGCCCAGATGCAACACATCGCGATCGCGTGTATTGGCTCGCGATCGCGTAGAGCAGTGGTCTAACACTCCACGATCGCGTGAGACATTACTGCGATCGCGTGACTTCAAATTTGTGTCTTCTGCGATCTCGTGATCCACTCCTGCGATCGCATAGCTTTAAGTGTTTTCCTTCTGCGATCGCGTGGTTACTTCTTGGATCGCGTAGCATTGCTGCCTGGTCTTCTGCGATCGCGTGATGGTGTCCGCGATCGCGTAGAGTACTTTGCCCAGCAGTCATTTTTCCCTTAAATTCCAGTCAAAAACACCCAAATTCCATTCAACACACCTCATAGCATCACGTACCTGAAAATCTCACAATAGCCACTATAAATAATCTCATTGCATACATACTACGACACAAAAGCTAAGGACAAGAGGCTAAAATGAGTGGTAAAATCACCACTCATCAGAATGCACATGTTTTTTATATAATAACTTTGATAAGTTTTTATTCATAAAATTTTGATAAGTTTACTTTGGACACGTGTAAAGATACATCTATAACTTTCCCGCATCTGTTTTTCTTGTAACAGATTTTTTCATGATATAAAATAGACAAGGTTTTTCATTGTAACCCGTTTTAGTATATAATCATAACCCTATCTTTACATGTTTAGAAGGATTTTTAAAAATATTTGCAACATTGATGCATGTTTTATGTTGAAAGTCTTCATCTTCCCATCCGCACTTGTCTATTTGTAGCTGAATCTTGATCAATTTTTTGCTCGGTACTCGTATTTGTTTATTGAGTTGAGTAAATCTTGCTCAATACTTGTATCTGTTTTTTCTATATGAATCCATGTATAGTATATGGACTCCCAAGTGTTTAAGCGCTAAAGGGTGCAGCCTCGAGCACTTTCTTATTCCTCATAGTTTCTCCTTTTCCTCAAACAGAAAAATATACGGGACTCGGAGGTACGATTATAGATGAAGACTGCCTAACTCTTGTGTATTTCCATCAGATTGATATAACGCTAGGCATGGAATTTAAGGATATTCCATTTTGCCGTGCAGGTTGTGACTCATCATTTGGTACGAGTTATAGTTTTTGCCTAGCATCCAAAACCGTTAGTAAAAGATAACAATTCAAAAAAAAATAACAGAAAGATACCTGATTGTGATTACTTTTTTTTTAGAAGTAATATGTTTTTAAATGGACTGCATTCCAATGTGAAGGTAGAACCTTGCTATTCATTGTCTCTAACTCGTATGCTTATTTTCCTGCAACATCACGTATTTTATAGGGTCCTTCCCATGTTGGACTTAATTTTTCGGAATTGGCAGTGTTCGTAGATTGGAACACTTTCTTAAGTACGAAGTCCCCAATTTTGAAGAATCTGAGGCATGCCGTCCTATTGTAATATCGCACAATTACTTGCTTTTCATCTTCCATTCTTATTAATATCGAATCTCTTCTTCCTTCAATCAAATCGAGGTTAACACGTAACTTTTTATTGTTTGAGTCCTCCGTTGTTTAGACATATCGCGTGCTTGGTTCTCCTATTTCTACAGGAATCAGAGCTTCTACTCCATAAACCATTGAAAATGGTGTCTCTCCCGTACTTATTTTCGTCGTTGTTCGATAAGCCCATAATACAGCTGGCAATACTTCAAGCCAACTGCCTTTTGATTCTTGTAATCGTTTCTTCAAGTTGTTGATAATTATCTTGTTTGTAGATTCTGCCTGTCCATTACCCACGGGATGATATGGTGTTGATGTTATTCTTTTGATTTTCCAGCTTTGAAAGAATTCTGTGATCTATGCTCCTATAAACTATGGACCATTATCGCACACAATATCATTTGGTACTCCAAAACGGCATATTATATTTATCCAAATGAAGTCTTTAACTTCTTTTTCTCGTACCCGTTTAAATGCACCTGCTTCTACCCATTTAGTGAAATAATCAGTAAGCACGAGTAGAAACTTTACTTGACCTTTTGCCTGAGGTAGTGGTCCTACGATATCCATTCCCCATTTCATAAAGGTCCATGGAGCTATAACTGGGTGTAACAGTTCAGCCTATATATGCATATTATTGCCATATCTCTGACATTTATCACACTTAGATACAAAGTCATTGGCTTCCTCTTCCATTTTAGGCCAATAATATCCTGCTTGTATCAGTGTTTTTACTAGTGATCTACCTCCTGCGTGATTTCCACAATGTCCTTCATGTACTCCCCTCATTACATACTCTGTCTGTGAAGGTCCGAGACACCTTACTAAAGGGCCCCCAAACATTTTCCGATACAAATTTCCTTGATGTAAACAATATCGGTCAGCTTTCTTACGCAATGCATGAGCTTTTGTTTTGTCATTAGGGATGGTTACATACTGCAAAAAAGCAATAATTTTGTTTCTCCAATCCCACGTTAAATGATTAAAATTTACCTCATTCTTATCAGGCTCGAGCACTGAATGAAATAAATGCACCACTGAAGCATTTGCAGCGTTTGCTATGTCTGATGCGGATGCGAGGTTGGATAAAGCATCTGCCTCTGCATTTTCATCTCTTGGGATCTGTATTACCTTCCAATTTTGAATTTTCTTACCAATTCTCGTACCTTTTCGAGGTATTCTTGCATTCTTGTTTCCCTGGCTATATAAGTCCCCAGTATTTGATTTACTACGAGCTATGAATCACTTTTGATTATGACTTATTTTATACCAAGTTCAAGTGCCAATTCTAAACCTACAATCACAGCCTCATACTCTACTTCATTATTAGTTATTGGATGGCATTTTATAGCTTGTCTAATTATTTCGCCCGTAAGTGGTATGAGAACTATTCCTAAGCTTGCCCCATTCACATTAGATGAACCATCAGTAAATAATACCCAAATTCCTGGGTTTACACCATTAAAAACTTGTAATTCTTTTTCTGCCTCTAAATGTATCCCTTGACTAAATTAGCTACGAAAACAGCGAGTACTTGGGATTTGATAGCAGTTCTAGGTTGATAAGTTATTTCATATTCACTTAATTCTATAGCCCATTTTGCTAATCTACCTGACAGATCATGTTTATGCAAAATATTTCGTAAAGTGAAAGCAGTAACTACTACTATAGGATCACACTGAAAATAAGGCCTTAATTTTCTTCATTCCATGATTAATGCTAACGCTAATTTTTCCAGTTGCGGGTACCTTATTTCAGCATCTAGTAGAGTCTTACTTACATAATAAATAGGAGATTGCTTACCTTAGTCTTCACGAACCAAAACAGCACTTACCGCTACTTCTGAGACTGCCAAATAAATCAGTAGCTTTTCACCTTCCTTTGGTTTTGCCAGTAGATGGGGATTCGACAAGTAAACCTTCAAGTCTTTAAGGGCTTGCTGGCAATCCTCATTCCATTCGAAATGATCTTGCTTTTTGAGTGCCGAGAAAAATTTGAAGCATTTTTCTGAGGATTTGGAAATAAATCTCCCTAGTGCCGCAATTCTACCAGTCAACCTTTGAACCTCTTTTTTATTTGTAAGAAAATTAGGTTTTTCTTCGATCGCTTTAATCTGCGAAGGATTTACCTCAATACCACAATTAAAAACAAGAAAACCTAAAAATTTACTTGAGGTTACTCCAAACGCGCATTTCTCTGGGTTAAGCTTCATATTAAATTTTTGCAAAATTTTAAAAGTAATAGATAAATGAGAAATATGATCATTAGAATGCTGGGTTTTGACGAGCATATTATCTATATATACCTTCATTATTTTTCCTAAATGTCCTTGGAACATTTTGGTGACTAACGTTTGATAGGTTTCCCCAGCATTTTTTAGACCAACGGGCATTACTTTGTAACAGTAAGTCCCCCGGTCTGTGATGAAGGAGGTTTTTTCTTCATCATCGGGGTGCATTTTGATTTTATTGTACCCCGAATATGCATCTAAAAGCTCAAAAGTTTATGACCTGCAGTTGCATCTATTATTTGATCTATATGAGGTAAAGAAAAAAAATCTTTGGGGCAAGCTTTATTTAGATCTGTATAATCTACACAATCTCGCCACTTACCGTTCTTCTTAGGTACGACCACCGTGTTGGATAACCTATCAGGATATTTTACCTCGCGGATTGATCCAAATTTTAGCAATTTTTGAACCTCGTCTTGAATTACTTGATTTTTGAAAGTCCCTTACTTTCTTTTCTTCTGCTTAATTGGACTAAAAGATGGGTCCTCGTTGAGTTTGTGAGTCATCACATCCGATGGTATACATGTCATATCAGCATGGGACCAAGCAAACAGTCCATATTAGCTCTTAAAAATTCAATTAACATACCTCGCATGTCGGGTTTCAGATTAGCTCATATGTAAACTTTTCTTTCAGGCCACTGCTCAAATAACACTACTGCTTCGAGTTCCTCTATTGTTGTTTTAATGTTCTCATTATCTTCAGGCTCCTAAATTACATCAGGTCTCGAGTCTAAATTTGTTTTCTCAGTTGTAGTTTGATTGCTGACACCTTCAAATGTTTCCTGTAATTATTTTTTTTCTTTTTCCATGATGCTCGTATCTGTCACAGCATTGATACTCGTGGCTATTTTTTGATCCCCTCGAATTTGGCATATCCCCCAAGGTGATGGAAATTTGATAATTTGATGTAAAGTTGATGGGACAGTGTCCATATTATGGATCCATGGTCTTCCCATAATTATATTGTAGGTCATTTCTATATCGACTACCTGAAATTTAGTTTCTTTTATTACACCTGCAGCATTAGTTGTTAGAATTACCTCTCCTCTAGTTATTACACTTGAATTGCTGAAGCCTGATAACGTATGTGCTTTTGGTATCATTTCTCTTCAACTTGCATTTCTCACAACACCCTGAATAAAATGATATTTGCAGAACTTCCAGGATCAATCAAGACTCATTTTACCTCGGTGTCATGTACAAATAATGAAATAACCAATGCATCATTGTGAGGAGTAATTACTCCTTCTGCATCTGCATCATCAAAATTTATGCTTTCATGATCTAAGATTTGGCTCACTCGCTTCCCGTGCATTATCGTCATTTTAAAAATCTTATTTGAAGTCGTGTACGTTACTCCGTAGGTATCCAATCCTCCATTGATAACATTCACTATTCTTTTAGGTGATGGTAATTTTGATGGTTTTTGCTTAACAGCATATGATACAGTACTAAATTGGCGTGGAGAGATTTGAGGCAAAGGAACTATGTCAACATTATGGAAGTCCCCTTGAGCATGAGGGACTTGGTTTTCAATAGCATTGATGTTGTTGTTGGTGTTTGACATGATGTTAACAATAAGTAAGGTGTATAAGCTTGGAAAGAATAGATTATCAAATTCCCAGTAATGGAACCAATTTGTTTAACCAAAATATGGAATTTCGATTAAAACTAGAAAATAAAAGAAAAAATCGGGTTACTGATAATCAAAAGACCAAAAAATATAATAGGCTTTCTCTGAATAAGAATAAGCAGTAAAGAAATTTGTATTCCAATGTGACATCAATAATTTTCGTGTCCCTACAGATGATGAGATTTATTCCTTTTATAGGAAGATCCTAGGTAGAAGAATGAAACCTAAGCTTTAATGATACAATTATGAGTAATAAATGACACTGAATAAGCCGTTACACAATAATTCCTATTAAATACCAATTTTTCAACGTATCAGATATTTAATTTGGACTTTTTTTCGTCTTTAGATTCATATGTCTGATACCTTTTGTTCCGTTGGTTTTAAATGACTTGAATTGGTATGCGACTCGTGTCTAAAACCGCTTTTCGTGCATGTTTACCTTCCTTTTCCCGTATCTTTTTGTTTAACCATCCCTTGACCTAAATGTTTCATTTAGGTATGAGATGCATATCTGAATTGCATCTCGTGTCTATTCTGAGTTATTCTTCTCAATTAACAATTATATGTTAAACTTTTGATCAGTCCACGTGTCATGCCATGTCACCTCCAATATAAATTGAGTTTTTTCCCAATACAATTGTCATTTCGGATAATATATGTTACAGCATCATTTGATACATTGAACCATTACACGAAGAGGTAGATAGCTTTTCAACAACTAAAATGTTCATAAGACTAGTACGTTGTGGAATTTATAAGTTGTTTGACAACGTAATGATGATAGTATTTTGTCACGATCCGAAATTTTCATCTTCGGGGCCGTAATAGAACCTAACATTTTGATTGAGCTAAGGAATTATTTATCTAGCGGCTACTTTTGTAATAGTGGCTATGGCTACTACAGTAATGTGTTAGTTTGGGTTGTTAGTTGTCCAGTTTTAGTCAGTCTTCCGACTCTTAGTTAGTGGTTAATATAGGCGGTTACAAATGCATGCATGCCAACTGTTCAATGTATATATTAGAGTAGGATAGCTTCTTCATTTTCAATTTTTCAATAACAAGAGATCTTCCCAGAATTTATGCTCTTCTCAAAGCTTCCTTTTTCTCTGCGTATCACAGCTTCCAACCATAGCAGTTGAGCTCCATCTCAACTATTGTTCATGACCTCACCAATTTTACATGGTATCAGAACGTAAGATTAGTATCTAAGGTAATTCGCATTTCTCGCCTCATTCTATCATAAATTCTAAAAAGAGATTTCTAGGTTACTTCAAGGTGGTTAATCTACTTTGATTTTTTGGTAGCGAGTTTGTTAATTCTCTCAGATCATGCTTTTCATGAAGCAATTGAATTTCATTCCTTATTTTTGAATCGTGATCGAATTAATTGAAATTTTCGATCTAAAAACAATTCCTGGAGACAAAGAGAATACTGTGGAAAAGGACAATTTGGACGTCATCTACATGCATCCTTCCGAGAGTGAAGGTTCAATGTTGGTACATATGGCCTTTGATGGCACAGGGTACAGATCTTGGAGAAGAGGCGTGCTTAGAGCACTTTCAGTAAAGAACAAAGTTGGCTTCATAACTCAGTAAAGAACAAAGTTGGCTTCATAATTGGAAAGTGTCAGAAGCCAACAGTAGGACATGCAACCTTTGAGTAGTGGAAGCGATGTGATGATATGGTTACTTCGTGAATTCTTAATTCCCTTTCAAAGGATTTAGCTGATAGCTTGCAATATGTGAGTGATGCAAAGGAGTTGTGACAGGCGTTAGAAGATTGGTATGATCAGACAAATGGAGCAAAACTCTATCAGCTTCAGAGGGAAATAAGTGACTTGAGTCAAGGAACCCTCAATATAACAGGGTATTACACAAAGATAAAGAGGTTATGGGAGGAATTGAACACACCGAATGCACATGCACGGTGCAGCTGCAATTGAACCTATGGAGCTAAGTCCAACATGCACAAAGTTGAGCGGGATAGAAGGCTAATACAGTTTTTATTGGGGCTGAATGAGGTATATACTATCGTGAGGGGAAACATGTTGCTGATGAACCCTCTTCCAAGAATTGCTCAAGATTTCTCTATTCTCATACAAGAGGAGAAGCAAAGGGAAGTTAAGGCACAAAATAACCAGTTAATGATTGAATCCACTTCATTGAATGTAAGTGGTCTAGGAAGGAACACTTTTAGGACAAACTATAGTCAGCATACTGGAAGTGGAAACAATAGTTATTGAAGATGCTACATGGGGAATAGACCTAGTCCATTCTATGATTTTTGTAAGAGGCCAGGACACATTAAAGAAAAATGCTATAAACTGCATGGATACCCTCAGAATTTGAAGTACAACAATAACAACAAAGGAAAGAAACTGGCAGCAAATGTATTTGAAACAACAGATGATGGAACAGGTGTGCCAGATGAAGGAGGAGGTCTTCAAATTATGCAACAATTGAGCAAGGAACAGTATGGGCAACTACTGAGCATACTGGATACTTTTAAGAATGGAAACAATGGAGATAGCTATGGAAACACAAACATAACTAAGGCAGCTGTTAATTTTGCAGGTATGACTGCTTGTCATTCTTCTGTTGAGTCAAACAAATAGTCTTATGAAAGTTTCAAGGAAAATGCTGATTCATGGATCCTTGAATCAGGAGCTACTAACCATATGACCTATAGCAAAAACTCATTAAGAAATATCAAGACCTTAACCTACCGTTTCTTAGTATCTTTACCAAATGGTTACAAAGTAAAGGTGACAATAATTGGAGATGTTGTTCTCAGTCCTCACTTCACTCTAAAAAGAGTTCTATATGTGCCTAGTTTCAAGTTTAACCTGATTTCAGTTCATTCTTTGATAGTCCAACTTGATTGCATCATCATATTCACCAAATTCTCATGTATTCTTATACAGGGCCTTTCACTGAGTAGGCCTCTGGAGATTGGTAACGCTAAAGGCAACCTCTATCCTCACCAATCAAGTTCAGGAAAGTGTAACTCCCCTGTTGTAGAGAAGTTTCACAACACATCCCTCACACATAACTCCACAATTAATGCAGTCACATTAGGTAGTCACAACATCAATAATGTTCACACCTCCTTTTGTCCTTGTACTTCAGCACCTAGTGCATCCATTTCTTCTCATGATTGTGCTAAAAATAGTGTACAAGATCCTCTAAAGTCCAATAAAAGTTTAGAATCAGTATTGTAAGCACGTAATTTTTGACCCGCGTAATTTTTAAAAGTAGTATTTTTAAAATATTTAGTTATTTTAATTTCAATAGGATTCTAGTAGTATTTTGCAATTTTTAGACTTTAAGCCCAAATTTTAAAGCCCAAAATACCTTACCCAATCCCTTGACCCGTTTGACCCGCCGACCCGCCCTATTTTCCCACTTAAATCCCAACCCTAGTCTTCTTCTTGGGGAGAGAGCAAAAAACAAGAAAAACCCTAGCTGAAAAAAGGACCCCAGCCGCCCACTTCTTCATCAAACAACAGAACCTTAGACAGAGAAAAAGAAGAGCCAGCCACCCAAGAACCCTAGCGCATACACCCATCTCCCTTACCAACAACCAACGGCAGACCAAGAGAAGCCAGCCGCCCATCCCGCCGACCATCCTTTCGCCGCCGACCAAGCAGCACCCTCAAACTTCACTGGCGCCGTTACTGTCAGCCGTAACCACCAGAAGCCACACACGACCAAACCAATTCAGTCCTCATCCATGGAAAACACACACACACACGTAGAGTAGTAAGGGGACGGACAACAAAAAAGGAGGAGAGTCAGTCCGTGAAACTCCATTGAAATCGTCTTTTGAAGCTCCATAAAAATTTACTAAAGAATAGTTCAAAATACCAAAAGAGATCCAACATCAGTCATCGGCCAAAGAGGTTCGAATGGGTTGAGGTTCGTCAAGGTCGCCGGCACGGTTCGCTGTTCCAGTCAGCGGTAAGCAATAGGATTCTCTCCAAGTTTCTCTGTTAATGTTAGACATTTGCTCTCCCTAAGGTCCAATTCACGCTTCCTCTCTTTACCCTTGCCTTTTTAGTTTAATGATTTTGTGTTCTTGACTATTGTTTGTGCTATTTAGTTGTGTATCTGTTGGATAAATTTTTAATAGTTGAATTTAGTCATTTACGATGCCTTCGTTAAGAGATATAGGTTTCAAAGGCTGTAGTATTGATATAATCTTGACACTAGGAGAATCAAATCAATAGGTTGAATGGATTCAATGCTGTTTCGAGTAGTAAAATAAGTATTGGTGGGCTTGAGATTTGGTAAATTTAAAAGAATTTTGAATATTATATAAAGATGGACCAATAAAGTTCATATATGGCTTGTGTTTGGATATAAAGTGTTACATTTTATTTTTTCGCTGCATTATTTTTGTTTGTTACTTCATTTTGCATTGAATTGTTTAAAGTCGCTAGTAATATGCTTTAGGCCGATAACACTTGGGTAGGCAAGCTTTAGGATTTTACTTTTGATTTTGAAGCGAGAGGTCGTTTTCGTAGTTAAATTTATCCGGGGAATACCCCAAGGGATTTGTACATATTATTATCCGGGGTATGCCCCGAAGAACTATGTAGATATTTTGGAGGTCTTGACAAGCATGGTAAAAAGTCTAGGTATAGGTTAGCTTAGGACTTTTCCTTTCTTTTACTTTTCATTTTCTTTTATTAGGTGGAGACGACCTCGAGCCTCATATGTGTTTATTTTGCTTTTTGTGTATTTTACCTCAATTTGAATGTTATGAAAGCCAACTTGATCGAGTACGCAACCGTGACCTTCACGGGACTTGGGGAATGCCTAACACCTTCTCCCCGAGTCAAATGAACCCCCTTACTCGAATCTCTGGTGTAGAATTAGTTTTTTGAGTCTCAAGTGTTTTGAAAGGAAAAGAACTATTTTTAGAAAAACGGTGGCCTGGCACACCGAAATCAATGTCAGGTGGCGACTCTGAATAATTTCCTTTTGAACACCATTTTTGTCACTTTCAAAATTGAAAAATCCTTTTCAAGCTTTTTACTAAAATCTTTTTTATTAATTTAAGAGGGTTTAGTGCAAAGGCTTGTTTTGATTAAAAAAAAAGGGTGTGACAAGTATACAATGCATATGTTTCTATTGAAAATTCTAGAGATTTCTTATGGAATAATAGGCTGGGCCATGCGCCTTTTATCAAAATGAAGGGTACCAACTCTATACCAATAACCTTTGCAAGTAAACAACCTTTTCTGTGCACCATATGTCCTATGGCCAGACAAACTAGACTCTCATTCCCAAACAAAACCACTTCTACAACCCAGATTTTTGAAATCCTACATGTGGACTTGTGGGGGCCATATCATGCACCAACTCATGATAATCACAAGTATTTCATCACCTTAGTTGATAACTATAGTAGATGCACTTGGACACACCTATTAACCACCAAAATCAATGTTTTGCATGTTATAAAAGCCTTTTGTGCAATGGTTCAAAACCAGTTCAATACTTTAATTAAAACCATCAGAATCGATAATGGCTCAGAATTTGTAAATACTGACACAACCTTGTTTTTCCAAACCAAAGGAACCATTCACTAGAGAACTTGCACTTACACTCCACAACAAAATGGCATAGTAAGAGAGAAAACATAAATACCTGCTAGAAATTGCAAGGGCACTCATGTATCAATCCAAATTACCCATAAGGTACTGGAGGGAATGTATCCTAACCTCTACTTACCTGATTAACAGACTGCCATCTACATCTCTCAGAGGAAAATGCCCCTTTGAAGTTTTATATAGGAAGAAGCCAACCTGCTCACATCTTAGGAGGTTTGGCTGCCTATGCTTCCCTACAAACCTGAAACCACACAAAGATAAATTTGAGTCAAGATCCTCACCTCATGTCTTTGTAGGATACCCATTTGGATCAAAAGGATACAAGGTCAGCTTGTTCATAAGGATAATACATGTTACTAGAGATGTCACTTTTTATGCATTAATTTTCCTTTTACTTTGCTAGGAAAGCAGACTGACTTGGCATCCAAATTTTAGTATCTACCCTCTTCTTTCCCAGATATAGGTCCCAACATGAGTCATGTTACCAATACCGATTATGTTCTTAATACTAGTGAAAGTGATTCTAATTAACAGTTAATGTCACCTGGACTTCATTTGGTAATGATGGTGCTGATAACATTAATGAATCCACCCATCACCTCAACCAATTCATCAAAGCTCATCCAACTCAAATTACACTTCCAACACATCTCATGAACCATATTTTTATTCCCACGACCAAAACCAATCATCTTAGAGTGATTCACCACCTTCTGTACAACCTGGACAAACTGAACACGCAACACATATCAGACCTCAAAGAACTCATAAGCTCCCTAGCTAGTTAAAAGATTACATCTCCAAGGCTCCCACTTTCACCACCAATGGTGAGTCCTCAATAACAGACAATAGTCATAGTTCACCTTCTTTTTCCTTTTCCACACATGTTCCACACCTGCAGCAAGTTTCCCTTAGTGCACTGAGTACTGATAGTCAGCATTTACTTGAAACACTCTCTTCTGATTTTGAGCCTGAATCATATGAAGAGGCAACAGCAATACCTGCCTGGCAGTAGGCTATGAGTCAAGAATTTGATGCACTCTACTCAAACCATACATGGTATCTTATTCCACTCCCTACAGGAAAAAGGGAAATAGGTTGTAGGTGGGTATATAAAATCAAACACAAGGCAGATGGGAGTGTAGAGGGGTTCAAAGCTAGATTGGTAGTCAAGGGCTATACTCAGCAACCAGGCATAAATTATACTGAAACCTTCTCACTAATTGTGAAGATGACTATTGTCAAAACATTAATTAGTATAGAAACAAAGAAACACTGGAGATTTGTTAGCTTGATGTGAATAATACTTTCTTACATGGAGATCTGAATGAAGAATTTTATATGCACGTACCACCAGGGTTGTCTGGAGGAAACCAAAACTTGGTGTGTAAGATAAACAAATCATTATATGTATTGAAGTAGGTAAGCAGACAATGGTATGTCATGCTGAATGAGGCATTGTGTTCTAAAGGATACATGGACTCCATGCTGGATTATTCCTTGTTTTATAAGAAGTCGGGAAATTCAGTGGTTTTTGTGGCACTCTATGTGGATGATGTGCTTTTGATAGGGACAAACTTGGAATAAATCAGGGCATTAAAAAACTTTCTACATGAGACTTTCAAGATAAAAGACCTACGAAGATTGTATTACTTCCTAGGCTTAGAAGTTGTGTACAAACCTAATCGAGTAATGATCACACAGAGAAAGGTTATAAAAGACCGTGTACAAGAATTTGAATGTGCACATTGTCCTCCAATGTCCTCACCATTTGATCCATCAACAAAGCTCAAGGCAAGTGAAGGAAATTTTCTCCAAGATCTCACTCAATATAGGAAGTTGGTGGGGAAGCTCAACGTCCTCACTAACACTCGACTTGATATTGCTTACAATGTTCACCATCTTAGTCAATATATGTAGAGACCTCGAAAATCCCATTTCAAAGTTGCTACGCATGTTCTCAGGTACTTGAACACTGATTTTGGTATGGGGATTTTCTTGTCCAGTAATGCAGATTATAGCCCACAAGCTTTTTGTGACTCGGATTGGGCTGCTTGCCCTAAGACCAGGAATTCTGTGAGTGGGTTCATTGTGTTGCTTAGGGACAGTCCAATTAGCTGGAAATCGAAGAAACAATCAATCGTATTTTTGAGCTCTGCTGAAGCAGAGTCAGGTCAGCAAGAAAAGCAGTTGCAAAGCTTGTTTGATTGTCTAAGCTTTTGGAAGAGCTGACAGTGCCTCCAGCTCTACCTATTCCAGTTTATTGTGATAATCAAGCAGCCCTACACATTGCAAAGAATCCAGTTTTTCATGAGCGAATCAAATATATAGAAGTCGATTGTCATTTGTAAGGTACAAATCTTATTGAGGGACTGATATCCTTGCATTATGTTCATACGGATGACAAACTGGCTGATTTACTCACCAAGTTGTTGACAGGCATCAAGCACTCTTCATTATTTCACAAGTTGGTAGTGAGTACCTCCCTTCCAACTTGAGGGGGGGTATTGAGCTAAGGAATTATTTATCTAGTGGCTACTTTTGTAATAGTGGCTATGGGTACTATTGTAATGTGTTAGTTTGGGTTGTTAGTTGTCCAATTTTAGTTAGTGTTCCAATTCTTAGTTAGTGGTTAGTATAGGCGGTTACAATTGCATGCATACCAACTATTCGATGTATATATTAGAGTAGGATAGCTTCTTCATTTTTAATTTTTCAATAACAAGAGATCTTCCCAGAATTTATGCTCGTCTCGAAGATTCCTTTTACTCAAGGTATCACAGCTTCCAGAATTATTCATGATCTCACCAATTTTACACATTTCACTTGTTAGGCAAACTAACGTTAGAGAATCTTTAAGCCAATTTTCATTAAATTTCAATATATAAAGTCAATTGAGCCACAATGAACTAAAATTGAGTACGGAATAACATAAATGTCCATAATATCTACGTTGCTTATAGTTCTTTGCTCCGAAAACTCTTCGTGTTTACGAGCAAAGAGGGGCAGCTGTAAGCACGTAATTTTTGACCCGCGTAATTTTTAAAAGTAGTATTTTTAAAATATTTAGTTATTTTAATTTCAATAGGATTCTAGTAGTATTTTGCAATTTTTAGACTTCAAGCCCAAATTTTAAAGCCCAAAATACCTTACCCAATCCCTTGACCCGTTTGACCCGCCGACCCGCCCCATTTTCCCACTTAAATCCCAACCCTAGTCTTCTTCTTGGGGAGAGAGCAAAAAACAAGAAAAACCCTAGCTGAAAAAGGACCCCAGCCGCCCACTTCTTCATCAAACAACAGAACCTTAAACAGAGAAAAAGAAGAGCTAGCCACCCAAGAACCCTAGCTCATACCCCCATCTCCCTTACCAACAACCAACGGCAGACCAAGAGAAGCCAGCCGCCCATCCCGCCGACCATCCCTTCGCTGCCGACCAAGCAGCACCCTCAAACTTCACTGGCGCCGTCACTGTCAGCCGTAACCACCAGAAGCCACACACGACCAAACCAATCAGGCCTCATCCATGGAAAACACACACACACATGTAGAGCAGTAGGGGGACGGACAACAAAAAAGGAGGAGAGTCAGTCCGTGAAACTCCATTGAAATCGTCTTTTGAAGCTCCATAAAAATTTACTAAAGAATAGTTCAAAATACCAAAAGAGATCCAACATCAGTCATCGGCCAAAGAGGTTCGAATGGGTTGAGGTTCGTCGAGGTCGCCGGCACGGTTCGCTGTTCCAGTCAGCGGTAAGCAATAGGATTCTCTCCAAGTTTCTCTGTTAATGTTAGACATTTGCTCTCCCTAAGGTCCAATTCACGCTTCCTCTCTTTACCCTTGCCTTTTTAGTTTAATGATTTTGTGTTCTTGACTATTGTTTGTGCTATTTAGTTGTGTCTCTGTTGGATAAATTTTTAATAGTTGAATTTAGTCATTTACGATGCCTTCGTTAAGAGATATAGGTTTCAAAGGCTGTAGTATTGATATAATCTTGACACTAGGAGAATCAAATCAATAGGTTTAATGGATTCAATGCTGTTTCGAGTAGTAAAATAAGTATTGGCGGGCTTGAGATTTGGTAAATTTAAAAGAACTTTGAATATTATATAAAGATGGACCAATAAAGTTCATATATGGCTTGTGTTTGGATATAAAGTGTTACATTTTATTTTTTAGCTGCATTATTTTTGTTTGTTACTTCATTTTGCATTGAATTGTTTAAAGTCGCTAGTAACATGCTTTAGGCCGATAACTCTTGGGTAGGCAAGCTTTAGGATTTTACTTTTGATTTTGAAGCGAGAGGTCATTTTCGTAGTTAAATTTACCCGGGGAATACCCCAAAGGATTTGTACATATTATTATCCGGGGTATGCCCCGAAGAACTATGTAAATATTTTGGAGGTCTTGACAAGCATGGTAAAAAGTCTAGGTATAGGTTAGCTTAGGACTTTTCCTTTCTTTTACTTTTCATTTTCTTTTATTAGGTGGAGACGACCTCGAGCCTCATATGTGTTTATATTGCTTTTTGTGTGTTTTACCTCAATTTGAATGTTTTGAAAGCCAACTTGATCGAGTACGCAACCGTGACCTTCACGGGACTTGGGGAATGCCTAACACCTTCTCCCCGAGTCAAATGAACCCCTTACCCGAATCTCTGGTGCAGACTTAGTTTTGGAGTCTAAAGTGTTTTAAAGGAAAATCATTTTAAAAAAACGGTGGCCTGGCACACCGAAATCAATGTCAGGTGGCGACTCTGAATAATTTCCTTTTGAACACCATTTTTGTCACTTTCAAAATTGAAAAATCCTTTTCAAGCTTTTTACTAAAATCTTTTTTATTAATTTAAGAGGGTTTAGTGCAAAGGCTTGTTTTGATTTAAAAAAAAGGGTGTGACATCTCTGGCGACTCTGCTGGGGAACTGCGGGTTCGAGCTAGTACTTGATTTTGTTGGCTTTTAGAATATTTGATTGAGGTTTTTGTGCTTTTTCATTAGCTTTATTTGATTTTTATTATGTTTTATATTTTGTTATTTGCTAGTTGCTTATTTGTTTACAGTTTTTGCTTTATGTGTTTACTGCTTTATAATTGTCATCATATGCATTACCCGGTCAATTCTTTCTGAAACAAGTCTCGGAGCACGCGATCTTTGTTGAGTCACCCTTAATTTAGGAGGGGGGGCCATCGGACGTATGGAGTGGGTGGAAAGCTTAAGCAGCCACCATTGACCATACGCTCCCCCGAAGCGACTTGTTAGTGAACCCCAAACTTAGGTCAGCCTTTAGGTCATTTTGCATCATGTCATTTAGACCTAGCAGGGCTCGGTCCCAGGTACCGTGTCCCTTTGTAGGAAACTTGTCCAAATTTGGTCAAAATGGGCCCGTGGTCCAAAATGACATGTAATCATCCTTCGTGCTAAATGTCGCATCTTTGAGGGTAAAAAGGTTATTTGGCGGACCAAGTCGGGAAAGAAGGGTGAAAAAATGAAGAAAATAGAGCCCGGTTGCATTTTTCTTTCACAACTTTTTCAAGAAAAATCCAAAAAAAAATGAAGAAAAGAAAATCCAAAAAAAAGATTTTACACTTTTCCATTATTTTTCAAAAATTCAAAAAAAAAATTGAAAATGAAAAATACAAAAAGATTTTACACTTTTTCATTATTTTTCAAAAATTCAAAAAAATTGAAAATGAAAAATACAAAAAGATTTTATATTTTTCCATCTTTTTTCAAAAAGATAAAATATAGCTTTTTACAAATTAATTGCATCTTCCCGAACTACGCGAACCTGATTCTCGTCTCTCGGGGCGAGATACGTAGGCAACCCATATAGGGTCCGGTCTTCCTAGTATCTTAGGTTCTTGGCTTTGCGGGGTCTTAGCCAAATCTTACATGTCTAGCCACTTTTGGCCACATCGGCCATTCTTGCAAAATGGGGTCATTTTTGCAAAAGTGGTTCAATAAACCCATGTCTTAGAATTTTGAGTCCACAATTGGCTATCATATCAATTTAAGGTCTTTCCTTTTCGAGTTTGCATTTTTAGCCACTTTTGGCCACATCGGCCATTCTTGCAAAATGAGGTTATTTTCGCAAAAGTGGTTCAATTACTCATATATTAGGATTTTGAGTCTACAACTAGGAGTCATATTTCTTTAGGGTTTGCCCTTTTTCAAGTTTGCATTTTTAGCCACTTTTGGCCACATCGGCCATTCTTGCAAAATGAGGTTATTTTCGCAAAAGTGGTTCAATTATTCATATATTAGGATTTTGAGTCTACAACTAGGAGTCATATTCCTTTAGGGTCCGTCCTTTTTGAATTTGCATCTTTAGCCACTTTTGGCCAGATCGGCCACTTTTGCAAAATGAGTTATTTCTTTAAATTAATTTTTGGGCCATGATCATTGAGAGTTAAGTCCATATAAGCATTAGTAAGACATTTTCACATAAGAGTAGTCACCTTTGTTGGGTTTGCATTGATAGCCACTCTTGGCCATGGGTTAATTTTCAAAAATAGCTCAATCGTGTCTTGCATGTGTCCAATAGAACGTGTCGTGGTGTGGCTTAATGTCTTGAGTCACTGATTCACTTGATCTTACTTTTTCCATTCAGGTATGGAGCGATTTGCTAGAGTTTGAGCATGATAAATACCTCAGGACCTTTCTAGTCAAAGACCATTGCATGCACGAGCTGCTTGAAGAAACTTTTTAATTTATTTTAGTCTATTTTATGATTGTCTTTTAATTTTTAGTCTTGTACAGTAGTATCAAGTCTGTTAGTCTAGTTAAGATTGTCGAGTCTTTTGTTATAGTACTTCCTGTTTTGTATTTGAAAATCAAAAAAATTTATAAATGAAAAATTCCAAAAAAAGATTTTTGTTTCTTAGTTTATTTTATTCATTACTTTTCAAGAACTACGCTTGATCTGATTCATGAGGGGCATGATACGTAGGCAACCCACATAGGGTTCGATCGAATCATTTTTTCTGAAAACTAATAAAAGAAAAAAAAAAGAAAAAGAAAAAAGAGAATGAATTGTGAATGTGAGAAATGAGAGGAAAGAAAAGAGTGACAAATTAAAAAGAAAATGAGGGGAAGGAAAGAGGGAAAGCCAAGAAGTGCTAGAAATGAAAGAAAGAGAAGGTTGAAATGAACAAAGTGGGGATGATGCCAAATGACCTTCGTACCCTCGAAGCCATTCTAAAACCGTTAACTGTGACTAGGGGGCATTGCACGCAATATGATATTTCTGTCTGATAAATGCTCTAACGCTAACATGTTGGTTTTGTTTTGCTCCTTTTTGTTACTTCCATTGTTATCATAACAGAGGGTGGTTAGTTTGTGGTACTTTGGCAATTCATCCATGCAACACAAGGTCAAAGGGCAAGGTACGCATGGCTAGCAAAGACTTGGACATAAGAGTTGTTGACCCGTCGAGGGAGGTTGAGATGTCGGAGTCTGAATTGAAAGATGAGGTCCAAAGGTTGAAACAACAGATGACGGAGATGTATTGAGCCGGGATTAAGGGACATCCTCCACCTTCATTCCCTGCCAACTATACAGAAAACCATGCCTCCATTCCACCACTATCACAAGTCCAGGTTCCTGGTACCCACAACAGGCACTAGGCTTCACCCCTTACCACAATTACACTGGCGCTTCCTCCCAAACTTTTCATGCTCCACCAGTTAAAACAACCGCATTCCCAGCTCCAGATACCCAAACATTGCACAGAATTCTTTACCTGCACATGATGATGCGAGCTTTGTGGGAAAGATGCATGGTGACATGGAGTGTGAGAATCCTCTTAGGAAGTTGCTGGTTGAAGTTACTGATGTTGAAATTGGTGAAGGTCCCGGTAATTTTGATGTGCAATCTAGTGGTTAATATGTTGAGCTTGGTAATTGGAAAGACACTCCTTTCTTGGTTGGTCGGAAGGAGTTTTGTTGGTTTATTTTACTATTATTTCTGCTTGTCCGGTTATCTCAGAGTTGTAATCCAGATATTATCTTGTGGCTCAAACTCTTCTTCTTCTCATTTTGTCGAGTTTGTTTAGTTGTAATAACTCATCCAATGTTCTTTAGGATTGTTCCAGGGTTGCAACCCATGTCTATTTTTCTTGTTCTGTTCAAACCAACCCTTTTCACCATCTGTCTAATGCAATCTCATGTTTTCTATTAGTTTTAGTCAGTTTTTGTTTAGGTTTCTTTTTCTCTCATAGTTCTCTTCGTCCTAACTCAAGTGACATGACATGCACACATGATTCTCAGCCTGATCTTGAAAGCTAGTCTGATCATGAAGCAATGACACAGTTTTGAACATGACAAAAGAGGCATTTGAGGAAATAAGTAAGGATTCATGCATTCTGAGATAAACTAAAGCTTGAATTGAGTGAAACTGAGGCAGCAAGTCTGGAAAACAAGAGGTTGATAATAGCATACAACAAGGAAATGTTTCTCAAGCAGTTTGCGGTAAATGTGTCAGCGCTGAAATGCATTCTTTCACATCAAGGTAAGGTTGAATCAAGTTTGCTCTGAATTGGCAAGGATCATTCATTGGGACAAAGGTATTGCCTATCAGCACTGTCTGTTTGTGATGATGCCATCAATAGATATTGTGCATAATTTCTTTGCTTATCTCCAATTGCACACTTGTAGTTGGCATTCTCAAAGTTTGGCATGACGAAGGCTTTTTATTCTGCTACCCAAACACTTTTATCCTTTGCTACCAATTTTGAGCCCTAATTTTTGTTTCGTACCCCTCTTTTGGAATCAGAAATAGAGTCAGGACCTAGAAAATAAAAAGAAGAAAAAAAAAGAAATGAGAAAAAGAAGAAAAAAAAAGAAAAAGAGAAAAAGAAAAAAAAGAAGAAAAAAAGAGAGAAAAGAAATAGTAACAAAAAGTAGTCTTTTGAACTACGTTCGACCTGATTCTTGTCACCACAAGATACGTAGGCAGCCTTACGGTTCGGTCGCACCAAATAAAATATTTCATAATCCCCTGAAATCAATACTGGGGCAGATTTTCTAAGAAATCCCATCAAAAACAAATCCAAAAAATTCCCCAAACTTCATGAAACTGGGGCACAAGTTTTAATTATGCCAAAAGACCTGATTCCAAAAGTTGTAATTTTGAACCCTTTTCATATTGAATTATTTTGAGCCTACATGCTACCCTTTATTTCTAACCCTGTCCAAAAGCCTACATTACGGTCCAAAGAAAGACCTTCCGACCAATCATTGAGGATGCCATATCAAGTGTTGGTGAAAGTATGATCTCCCTACATCATGGGTAATACCTTCGTTCTCAGAACAATGAGATAAAATAATAAAATGAGAGAGTCTTATTGGTGAGAACCCTCAGGGACACTGTAAGGCGACGGTGAGTTGAGAAAAAGAGCAAAATGAGAGAGGCTTGATGGTGAAAACCCTTCAGGGCACTATAAGTCGACTGAGGATTGTTGATCAAATGGGACAATTGAAGTGCTGAAGCCCAGTTTCACAGCAAAGAGGTACAACAAGAGTTGAATATTAGACTTGCTTGAGAGATTAGGCCACTTAGTCCAAAGGTGCATGTCATGGTCATTAGAGTTGGTATCCACATCTGATAAGTTTCTACTTAGTAATTTTCTTGTTAAGTATCATCTCTTTTCCTTGTCCCTTATTTTGTTCCTCTCGTTTTGTTAGAGTCCCTTCTTGATTCTGCTTGGCCAGAACAAGTGAGAAATGGCTTCAAAATTTGCCACCAGCTTTCTAATTGCACAAAGCGGAGTTTGTCCATGCACATCACAATTGACATGATTTAGAATAAGAAGTATGGTGATAACTGAGGTTCAGGCAGTTGAGTGGATCTTGAATTTTGAGAAAATACAAAGATTCAACAACTCTCAGAATAAAAAAACACAATGCAACAAGTGATGTGGGAGATTCAAGTCAGAGGTTTTGTGGTCTAATTCAGATCAAATGGTCAAACAACTCCTTGTTAGCCCGAAGCAGCTAATCGGAATGAAGCATGGCAATGGCAGAAGCAGACACTCAGCAATGATGCCACAAACTAACCACCACATTTTCAAACTAATAAGATTTTATTTGTCTGAAGCAGGGGCAAGAAATTTTTAAGTCCACAAGGACCTCCTATGGGAAAAGCATAGTTCATGGAGCAAAATTATATTCAGAATCCTCTAGGATGGGAGCGTGGCTCAGGTAAGTTAATTTTAGAATTTTCAGGACCCTCCTGGATAATGAGATTTAATTTTAGAATTTTCAGGACCCTCCTGGATAATAGGATTTAGTTTTAGAATTTTCAGGACCCTCCTGGATAATGGGATTTAGTTATAGAATTTTCAGGGCCCTCCTGGATAATGAGATTTAGTTTTAAGTTTTCAGGACCCTCCTGGATAATAGGATTTAATTTTAAGTTTTCAGGACCCTCCTGGATAATGGGATTTAATTTTAAGTTTTCAGGACCCTCCTGGATAATGGGATTTAATTTTAAGTTTTCTGGACCCTCCTGGATAATGGGATTTAGTTTTAGAATTTTCAGGACCCTCCTGGATAATGGGATTTAGTTTTAAGTTTTCAGGACCCTCCTGGATAATGGTATTTAATTTTAAGTTTTCAGGACCCTCCTGGATAATGGGATTTAATTTTAAGTTTCCAGGACCCTCCTGGATAATGGGATTTAATTTTTAGTTTTCAGGACCCTCCTGGATAATGGAATTTAGTTTTAAGTTTTCAGGACCCTCCTGGATAATGGGATTTAATTTTAAGTTTTCAGGACCCTCCTGGATAATGGGATTTAATTTTAAGTTTTCAGGACCCTCCTGGATAATGGGATTTAATTTTAAGTTTTCAGGACCCTCCTGGATAATGGGATTTAATTTTAAGTTTTGAGGACCCTCCTGGATAATGGGATTTAATTTTAAGTTTTCAGGACCCTCCTGGATAATGGGATTTAGTTTTAAGTTTTCGGGACCCTCCTGGATAATGGGATTTAATTTTAAGTTTTCAGGACCCTCCTGGATAATGGGATTTAGTTTTAAGTTTTCAGGACCCTCCTGGATAATGGGATTTAATTTTAAGTTTTCGGGACCCTCCTGGATAATGGGATTTAATTTTTGAATTTTTCAGGACCCTCCTGGATAATGGGATTTAATTTTAAGTTTTCAGGACCCTCCTGGATAATGAGATTTAGTTTTAGAATTTTCAGGACCCTCCTGGATAATGGGATTTAATTTTAAGTTTTCAGGACCCTCCTGGATAATGGGATTTAGTTTTAAGTTTTCAGGACCCTCCCGGCTCAGGTAAGTTAATTTTAGAATTTTCAGGACCCTCCTGGATAATGGGATTTAATTTTAAGTTTTCAGGACCCTCCTGGATAATGGGATTTAATTTTAGAATTTTCAGGACCCTCCTGGATAATGGGATTTAATTTTCAGTTTTCAGGACCCTCCTGGATAATGGGATTTAATTTTTGAATTTTCAGGACCCTCCTGGATAATTGGATTTAATTTTAGAATTCTCAGGACCCTCCTGGATAATGGGATTTAGTTTTAGAATTTTCAGGACCCTCCTGGATAATGGGATTTAATTTTAGAATTTTCAGGACCCTCCTGGATAATGGGATTTAATTTTAAGTTTTCAGGACCCTCCTGGATAATGGGATTTAATTTTAAGTTTTCAGGACCCTCCTGGATAATGGGATTTAATTTTAAGTTTTCAGGACCCTCCTGGATAATGGGATTTAATTTTAAGTTTTCAGGACCCTCCTAGATAATGGGATTTAATTTTAAGTTTTCAGGACCCTCCTGGATAATGGGATTTAATTTTAGAATTTTCAGGACCCTCCTGGATAATGGGATTTAGTTTTAGAATTCTCAGGACCCTCCTGGATAATGGGATTTAGTTTTAGAATTTTCAGGACCCTCCTGGATAATGGGATTTAGTTTTAGAATTTTCAGGACCCTCCTGGAAAATGGGATTTAATTTTAGAATTTTCAGGACCCTCCTGGATAATGGGATTTAATTTTAGAATTTTCAGGACCCTCCTGGATAATGGGATTTAATTTTAAGTTTTCAGGACCCTCCTGGATAATGGGATTTAATTTTAGAATTTTCAGAACCCTCCTGGAAAATGGGATTTAGTTTTAAGTTTTCAGGACCCTCCTGGATAATGGGATTTAATTTTAGAATTTTCAGGACCCTCTTGGATAATGGGATTTAGTTTTAGAATTTTTAGGACCCTCCTGGATAATGGGATTTAGTTTAGAATTCTCAGGACCCTCCTGGATAATGGGATTTAATTTAAAATTTTCAGGACCCTCCTGGATAATGGGATTTAGTTTTTGAATTTTCAGGACCCTCCTGGATAATGGGATTTAATTTTAGAATTTTCAGGACCCTCCTGGATAATGGGATTTAGTTTTAGAATTCTCAGGACCCTCCTGGATAATGGGATTTAATTTTAGAATTTTCAGGACCCTCCTGGATAATAGGATTTAATTTTAGAATTTTCAGGACCCTCCTGGATAATGGGATTTAATTTTAGAATTTTCAGGACCCTCCTGGATAATGGGATTTAATTTCAAAATTTTCAGGACCCGCCTGGATAATGGGATTTAATTTTGGAATTCTCAGGACCCTCCTGGATAATGGGATTTAATTTTAGAATTCTTATAGCTCTGTAGGTAGCATGATCCGATTAACATTCACTTATATGCTCGAATCCCAAACTGGGCAGAAAAAATTTCTTTTGTTTTGTTTGTTTTGTTGTAATGTCAGGCGCCCACCTGGATAATAAGGGAATACATTTCAAGTTTCTGCAATCAGGTGCCCACCTGGAATGTGAGTCAATAATCCAAGGTGAACATAATAAATTTCAATCCAGAATAAAATAGAAAAAAAAAGAGGAAAAAGAAAAAGAAAAAAGAGAAAAGGGAGGTGAGTCCAAAATGCAGAGGCCGAGACAAGAGGTGGATCGCTCAAGACATGACTAAAGCCACAAGCATTGTTTGTCCGGTTTTGATCCGAAAAGCAGAAGAGAACGAGCTAACACCCTGCATCTAGCGAGCATCAAGGTTCAGATCTGAAGTCTGCATGAAGAACCATTCAAGAATCAAAATCAAGCTTCAGAAGACTTATAGATAGGAATCTTGTAACTCATAGTTAACAGGTTTAGTTAGTCTTTTTCATTTTCTGATTTTGATGTAATAACAGGACCGCGGGTTGGAACCTCGATGGCACTCGACTCGAGTCTCCACCTCGGTAAACTCATTCATCTCATTCACTTCTGAACTACACGTGGCCTGATTCCTCTATAGCCGAGGATATGTAGGCAGCTCAGATACCAGGGCTCGGTCACAATCTTTTTAGCCATCTTTATCTTCTTCTAAATAAGCGTCGGGTCATAAATTAATTACGTTGCTTATAGTTCTTTGCTCCGAAAACTCTTCGTGTTTACGAGCAGAGAGGGGCAGTTGTAAGCACGTAATCTGACCCGCGTAATTTTTAAAAGTAGTATTTTTAAAATATTTAGTTATTTTAATTTCAATAGGATTCTAGTAGTATTTTGCAATTTTTAGACTTTAAGCCCAAATTTTAAAGCCCAAAATACCTTACCCAATCCCTTGACCCGTTTGACCCGCCGACCCGCCCCATTTTCCCACTTAAATCCCAACCCTAGTCTTCTTCTTGGGGAGAGAGCAAAAAACAAGAAAAACCCTAGCTAAAAAAAGGACCCCAGCCGCCATTTCTTCATCAAACAACAGAACCATAGACAGAGAAAAAGAAGAGCCAACCGCCCAAGAACCCTAGCGCATACCCCCATCTCCCTTACCAACAACCAACGGCAGACCAAAGAGAAGCCAGCCGCCCATCCCGCCGACCATCCCTTCGCTGCCGACCAAGCAGCACCCTCAAACTTCACTGGCGCCGTCACTGTCAGCCGTAACCACCAGAAGCCACACACGACCAAACCAATCAGGCCTCATCCATGGAAAACACACACACACATGTAGAGCAGTAGGAGGACGGACAACAAAAAAGGAGGAGAGTCAGTCCGTGAAACTCCATTGAAATCGTCTTTTGAAGCTCCATAAAAATTTACTAAAGAATAGTTCAAAATACCAAAAGAGATCCAACATCAGTCATCGGCCAAAGAGGTTCGAATGGGTTGAGGTTCGTCGAGGTCGCCGGCACGGTTCGCTGTTCCAGTCAGCGGTAAGCAATAGGATTCTCTCCAAGTTTCTCTGTTAATGTTAGACATTTGCTCTCCCTAAGGTCCAATTCACGCTTCCTCTCTTTACCCTTGCCTTTTTAGTTTAATGATTTTGTGTTCTTGACTATTGTTTGTGCTATTTAGTTGTGTCTCTGTTGGATAAATTTTTAATAGTTGAATTTAGTCATTTACGATGCCTTCGTTAAGAGATATAGGTTTCAAAGGCTGTAGTATTGATATAATCTTGACACTAGGAGAATCAAATCAATAGGTTTAATGGATTCAATGCTGTTTCGAGTAGTAAAATAAGTATTGGTGGGCTTGAGATTTGGTAAATTTAAAAGAATTTTGAATATTATATAAAGATGGACCAATAAAGTTCATATATGGCTTGTGTTTGGATATAAAGTGTTACATTTTATTTTTTCGCTGCATTATTTTTGTTTGTTACTTCATTTTGCATTGAATTGTTTAAAGTCGCTAGTAATATGCTTTAGGCCGATAACACTTGGGTAGGCAAGCTTTAGGATTTTACTTTTGATTTTGAAGCGAGAGGTCGTTTTCGTAGTTAAATTTATCCGGGGAATACCCCAAGGGATTTGTACATATTATTATCCGGGGTATGCCCCGAAGAACTATGTAAATATTTTGGAGGTCTTGACAAGCATGGTAAAAAGTCTAGGTATAGGTTAGCTTAGGACTTTTCCTTTCTTTTACTTTTCATTTTCTTTTATTAGGTGGAGACGACCTCGAGCCTCATATGTGTTTATTTTGCTTTTTGTGTGTTTTACCTCAATTTGAATGTTTTGAAAGCCAACTTGATCGAGTACGCAACCGTGACCTTCATGGGACTTGGGGAATGCCTAACACCTTCTCCCCGAGTCAAATGAACCCCCTTACCCGAATCTCTGGTGTAGACTTAGTTTTTTGAGTCTCAAGTGTTTTGAAAGGAAAAGAACTATTTTTATAAAAACGGTGGCCTGGCACACCAAAATCAATGTCAGGTGGCGACTCTGAATAATTTCCTTTTTAACACCATTTTTGTCACTTTCAAAATTGAAAAATCCTTTTCAAGCTTTTTACTAAAATCTTTTTTATTAATTTAAGAGGGTTTAGTGCAAAGGCTTGTTTTGATTAAAAAAAAAGGGTGTGACAAGTATACAATGCATATGTTTCTATTGAAAATTCGAGAGATTTCTTATGGAATAATAGGCTGGGCCATGCGCCTTTTATAAAAATGAAGGGTACCAACTCTATACCAATAACCTTTGCAAGTAAACAACCTTTTCTGTGCACCATATGTCCTATGGCCAGACAAACTAGACTCTCATTCCCAAACAAAACCACTTCTACAACCCAGATTTTTGAAATCCTACATGTGGACTTGTGGGGGCCATATCATGCACCAACTCATGATAATCACAAGTATTTCATCACCTTAGTTGATAACTATAGTAGATGCACTTGGACACACCTATTAACCACCAAAATCAATGTTTTGCATGTTATAAAAGCCTTTTGTGCAATGGTTCAAAACCAGTTCAATACTTTAATTAAAACCATCAGAATCGATAATGGCTCAGAATTTGTAAATACTGAGACAACCTTATTTTTCCAAACCAAAGTAACCATTCACCAGAGAACTTGCACTTACACTCCACAACAAAATGGCATAGTAAGAGAGAAAACATAAATACCTGCTAGAAATTGCAAAGGCACTCCTGTATCAATCCAAATTACCCATAAGGTACTGGAGGGAATGTATCCTAACCTCTACTTACCTGATTAACAGACTGCCATCTACATCTCTCAGAGGAAAATGCCCCTTTGAAGTTTTATATAGGAAGAAGCCAACCTGCTCACATCTTAGGAGGTTTGGCTGCCTATGCTTCCCTACAAACCTGAAACCACACAAAGATAAATTTGAGTCAAGATCCTCACCTCATGTCTTTGTAGGATACCCATTTGGATCAAAAGGATACAAGGTCAGCCTGTTCATAAGGATAATACATGTTACTAGAGATGTCACTTTTTATGCATTAATTTTCCTTTTACTTTGGTAGGAAAGCAGACTGACTTGGCATCCAAATTTTAGTATCTACCCTCTTCTTTCCCAGATATAGGTCCCAACATGAGTCATGTTACCAATACCGATTATGTTCTTAATACTAGTGAAAGTGATTCTAATTAACAGTTAATGTCACCTGGACTTCATTTGGTAATGATGGTGCTTATAACATTAATGAATCCACCCATCACCTCAACCAATTCATCAAAGCTCATCCAACTCAAATTACACTTCCAACACATCTCATGAACCATATTTTTATTCCCACGACCAAAACCAATCATTTTAGAGTGATTCACCACCTTCTGTACAACCTGAACAAACTAAACACGCAACACATATCAGACCTCAAAGAACTCATAAGCTCCATAGCTAGTTAAAAGATTACTCCAAGGCTCCCACTTTCACCACCAATGGTGAGTCCTCAATACCAGACAATAGTCATAGTTCACCTTCTTTTTCCTTTTCCACACATGTTCCACACCTGCAGCAGGTTTCCCTTAGTGCACTGAGTACTGATAGTCAGCATTTACTTGAAACACTCTCTTCTGATTTTGAGCCTGAATCATATGAAGAGGCAACAGCAATACCTGCCTGGCAGTAGGCTATGAGTCAAGAATTTGATGCACTCTACTAAAACCATACATGGTATCTTATTCCACTCCCTACAGGAAAAAGGGAAATAGGTTGCAGGTGGGTATATAAAATCAAACACAATGCAGATGGGAGTGTAGAGGGGTTCAAAGCTAGATTGGTAGTCAAGGGCTATACTCAGCAACCGGGCATAAATTATACTGAAACCTTCTCACCAATTGTGAAGATGACTATTGTCAAAACATTAATTAGTATAGAAACAAAGAAACACTGGAGATTTGTTAGCTTAATGTGAATAATACTTTCTTACATGGAGATCTGAATGAAGAATTTTATATGCAAGTACCACCAGGGTTGTCGGGAGGAAACCAAAACTTGGTGTGTAAGCTAAACAAATCATTATATGTATTGAAGTAGGTAAGCAGACAATGGTATGGCATGCTGAATGAGGCATTGTGTTCTAAAGGATACATGGACTCCATGCTGGATTATTCCTTGTTTTATAAGAAGTCGGGAAATTCAGTGGTTTTTGTGGCACTCTATGTGGATGATGTGCTTTTGATAGGGACAAACTTGGAATAAATCAGGGCATTAAAAAACTTTCTACATGAGACTTTCAAGATAAAAGACCTACGAAGATTGTATTACTTCCTAGGCTTAGAAGTTGTGTACAAACCCGATAGAGTAATGATCACACAGAGATAGGTTATAAAAGACCGTGTACAAGAATTTGAATGTGCATATTGTCCTCCAATGTCCTCACCATTTGATCCATCAACAAAGCTCAAGGCAAGTGAAGGAAATTTTCTCCAAGATCTCACTCAATATAGGAAGTTGGTGGGGAAGCTCAACGTCCTCACTAACACTCGACTTGATATTGCTTACAGTGTTCAACATCTTAGTCAATATATGTAGAGCCCTCGAAAATCCCATTTCAAAGTTGTTACGCATGTTCTCAGGTACTTGAACGCTGATTTTGGTATGGGGATTTTCTTGTCCAGTAATGCAGATTATAGCCCACAAGCTTTTTGTGACTCGGATTGGGCTGCTTGCCCTAAGACCAGGAATTCTGTGAGTGGGTTCATTGTGTTGCTTAGGGACAGTCCAATTAGTTGGAAATCGAAGAAACAATCAACCGTATTTTTGAGCTCTGCTGAAGCAGAGTATAGGTCAGCAAGAAAAGCAGTTGCAAAGCTTGTTTGGTTGTCTAAGCTTTTGGAAGAGCTGACAGTGCCTCCAGCTCTACCTATTCCAGTTTATTGTGATAATCAAGCATCCCTACACATTGCAAAGAATGCAGTTTTTCATGAGCGAATCAAATATATAGAAGTCGATTGTCATTTCGTAAGGTACAAGCTTATTGAGGGACTGATATCCTTGCACTATGTTCATACGGATGACCAACTGGCTGATTTACTCACCAAGTTGTTGACAGGTATCAAGCACTCTTCATTATTTCACAAGTTGGCAGTGAGTACCTCCCTTCCAACTTGAGGGGGGGTATTGAGCTAAGGAATTATTTATCTAGTGGCTACTTTTGTAATAGTGGCTATGGGTACTATTGTAATGTATTAGTTTGGGTTGTTAGTTGTCCAATTTTAGTTAGTGTTCCAATTCTTAGTTAGTGGTTAGTATAGGCGGTTACAATTGCATGCATACCAGCTATTCGATGTATATATTAGAGTAGGATAGCTTCTTCATTTTTAATTTTTCAATAACAAGAGATCTTCCCAGAATTTATGCTCGTCTCGAAGATTCCTTTTACTCAAGGTATCACAGCTTCCAGAATTATTCATGATCTCACCAATTTTACACATTTCACTTGTTAGGCAAACTAACGGTAGAGAATCTTTAAGCCAATTTTCATTAAATTTCAATATATAAAGTCAATTGAGCCATAATGAACTAAAATTGAGTACGGAATAACATAAATGTCCATAATATCTACTATAAATCGGATATGGAGTCACAACTCACGAGCTTCTAGAATTTCTACAAATAGGGTCGATCTTAAATAAATACAATTATTCTAAAAGAAAAGAAACAGTAAAATAGGGAAAATATGAGGGGACTTCAAGGTCTGCTGATGTTAGCAGATTTACCTCGAGTCTCCAATGAGCAAATCCAAGCTACTACGCCTCATGAACAGTTGGGGCCAGTACCAAAGCCTGCACAAGAAGTGCATAGTGTAGTATGAGTACAACCGATTACATGTACTCCATAAGTGTCGAGTCTAGCCTCAACGAAGTAGTGATAAAGCTATGACAAGACATCCACGTAATAAATCTGTAAAGATAATAGGATACGTACACGATAACAATAAATAAAAGTTAAACATGTACTATTGGAAGGGGTACATGCTAAAGGGGGTATAGGATATAAGAAATACAATGAAAATGATAACCAGAACAATCAATATGCCTTTAACCAGTAAAAATAAATAAGCACAATGAAGAATTTTGCACGACATCATCCTTCGTTCTTTTACTCTCAACCTCACAACGAGACAATGATATTGCACGATATTACAATTCGTGCTTTTACTCTTACTTTCGGTATAAATTAATAGATATGGCACAACATTGCCCTTTGTGCATTAACTCTCATAGCATAGCACGACATCACCCTTCCTGCATTAACACTCACAATATGGCCCAACATCACCCTTCGTGCATCAACACTATCCCTTACCATATAACAATGAACAAGTAACAACTGCGAGATAAAATAACAAGATCAAGCCTCATCAACAATGGTTCCACAATATCAATCTCAATAGTACTCAATTACCACAAAAGCTCATAAACACGTTAAGAACGATCAATATAATAAGTAACTAGTCTAAGCATGGATAACATGATCAAAGTAAGCAATAAATTACAAGGAACAATCCCACTCCGCATGATTTAACCCAATACGCATAAGTACTCGTCATCTCACATATACATTGTACCCAATATCTAAACATGTAGAAAATAGACAAACAAGTCCTACACCCTCAAGTCAAAGTTAACCACGATACTTACCTCACTACATGGATCAACTCAAAGCTCAATCATAACTTTGCCTTTCAAACAAGCCTCTGAACCAATAAAATCTATAAAATTACCAACCAAACGATTCAAATTAAGCCTTAGGAACTACCCACGATTGCAAAGGATTCATAGGTCATTATTGAAAAAGTCAACAAAAGTCAAATCCTAGGCCCGCTAGGTCCAAACCGAAACTTCAGACCAAAACCCGATTACCCATTCACTATCGAGCCGTATTATGTAATTTGTTTAAGAATCCCACCTCAATTGGATGTCTTTACAAAAATCTCTAATTCTACCCAAACCCCCAATTTTCACCATTAAAACACTAGATTTTAGGTTGAAATCTTAGAAAATGTAACGGAAGATTGAAAGAAAATAGATTAGAATCACTTACCAATGATTTGGGGAAGAAGGGTGCTTGGAAAAATCACCTCTAGGGTTTTCTTATTTTGAAAATTGAAGAATGAGAGAAAATTCCATTTTTAGCTATTTGATTAGTCGCAGATGTCGCATTTGCTACCTGGGGTTCGTAAATGCGAAGAAATAGTTCCAATTACGAAGTCCTCCCATTTCAGCTGTCATCGCATTTGCAATGATTTGTTCATAAATGTGAACATTGATCTTGTGACCAAATTGATCGCAAATGCGACCAAGCCTGCCTCAGTCCCACTTTGCAAAAGCGAATTATTGTTCCCAAATACAAAACTAACAGAGGTCACAAATGTGAAGCCTGGCCTGCAATTGCGAGGTCTGAGGCCTGCACCGGTACTGAAACACACCAGCATTTTTTCAAAGTCCAAAATTCACTTTGTAGCCTATCTGAATCTCACCTCGGCTCTGGGGGCTCCAAATCAAACATACACACAAGTCCAAAAATTATCAACGAACTTGCTCGCGCGATCAAATTGCCAAATAACACCTAGAACTAAGAATTAAATACCAAATCAAATGGAATTTTCAAGAAAACTCATGAACTTCTATTTTTACAATCGGGCGTCCAAATCACGTCAAACCAACTCTATTTCTCATCAAATTTGACAGACAAGTCATAAAAATAATATAGGGCCTTTACTGGGTTTCAAAACCAAAATACCGACCCTATATCAATAAATTCAAACATTGGTCAAACTTTCAAATTCAATAAGCTTTTAAATTTCAAATTTCAAAAAAGTGCGATAACTCGGGCTAAAGACTTCCAAATTCGATTTCGGGCATACGCTCAAATCCCAAATCACGATACGGGCACACTTAGACCATCAAAACACGAATCTTGATATGTTTTCTCTAAACATTGATCGAAGTCAACTCAAAAAGATTTTAAGGCAAAATTTTCATATTTTATTAGTTTTTAACAGAAAAGCCTTTCGAAAAAATACCCAGACTATGCACGCCAATCGAAAAGGGCTAAGGTGAGATATTTAAGGCTTCAAACTACATATTAGGTTCTAAAACATATGATGACCTATCGGTTCATCACATTCTCCACCTCTAAAACAATCGTTCATCCTCGAACGGACATAGAAAAGTACCTGTACTAGTGAAAAGGTGGGGATATCTACTCCGCATGTCTGACTCGGACTCCCAAGAAGATGCCTCAATGGGCTGACCTCTCCTCAGCACTCAAACTAAAGGATAACTCTTTGACCTCAACTGATGAATCTATCGGGCTATAATAGCCACCAACTCCTCCTCATAAGTCAAATCCTTGTCCAACTAGATAGAGCTGAAATCTAACACATGGGACAGATCACTGTGATACTTTTGGAGTATGGACACATGGAAAAATAGATGAACTGTTGATAAACTACGTGGTAATGCGAGCTTGTAAGCTACCGCACCCACTTTCTGAAGATTCTCAAAAGGCCCGATATACCTAGGGCTCAACTTGCCCTTCTTTTTGAACCTTATCACACCCTTTATAGGTGAAACCCAGAGCAATACTCTCTCTTCGACCATGAATGCAACATCACAAACTCTATGAGTGGCATAACTATTCTGCCTGGACTGAGTCGTGCAAAGTCAATTCTGAATAATCTTGACCTTATCCAAGGAATCATGTACCAAATCTGTGCCCAACAACCGACCTCCCACGGCTCAAACCATCCAACTGGAGAATGACATCGCCTCTCGTATAATGCCTCATATGGAGTTATTTGAATGCTCGATTGGTAGCTATTGTTGTAGGCAAACTCTGCAAGTGGCAAGAACTAATCCTAAGATACTCTAAAGTCTATAACACAAGCGTGGAGAACATCCTCCAATATCTGAATAGTGCGCTCGGACTGTCCGTCTCTGAGGATGAAATGCTATGCTCAACCCAACCTGCATGCCCAAATCCTATTGTACTGCCCTCCAGAAGAGCAAGGTGAACTGCGTACCTCAATCAGAGATGATAGACACGTGCACACTGTGAAGACGAACGATACCGCGGATATAAATCTCTATCAACCGCTCTGAAGAATAGGTAACTACCACAGAAATGAAATAAACTGACTTTGTCAGCCTAACCATAATGACCCAAACTGCATCAAACTTCCTCTGAATCTGTGGGAGTTCAATAACAAAATCCATAGTGAATATGCTCTCATTTCCACTCAGGAATCTCTTACTTCGGAAGTAAACCACCAGGTCTTTGATGCTTATACGTTAATTGCTGATAATTTTAACACCAAGCTACATATACAACTATGTCCTTCTTCATCCTCCTCCATCAATAATATTGCCGCAACTCCTAATATATCTTGGCGACACCCGGATGAATAGAATACCGGGAACTGTGGGCCTCCTCAAGAATAAACTCACGAAGTCCATCTACATTAGGCATATAAACACAACCATGTATCCTCAAACCTCCGTCCTTTCCAATAATAACCTGTTTGGCATAACCGTGCCACACTATATCCCTAAGGACAAGCAAATGAGGGTCATTATATTGTCGCTCCCTAATTCACACAAACAAGGAAGATTGAGCATTGTACAAGCTAGAACACGATAGGGCTCAGAAACATCCAACCTCACAAACTGATTGGCCAAGGCTTGAACATCTAATACAAACTGTCACGCCCCAAATCGAGGGACATGACCGGCGCCTGACCGGGTAGCCCCAGTCAAGCAGACCTGGGTGCCTTTCATTCCCACGCGTTACCCCTGTGTTGATTGTTTCCCATTAACCAAATATCTTACTAATCATAACTGATTTCACAATAAACAAACACAACCATACGAGTGATTCATTAACAAGTTTACTATTTCTACATCGCCCGACATAATGTATACATAAGACTGGAATCCCACAGTTTACATGTCTACAGAGCTTCTAGGATACAAAAGGGAATACAATACTTGCCAGTAACAAGGCTCCGGCTATACCTTACAAAACCAAAATAAAGTCTAAACAAAAGTGCCATGAACCACACAGGGCCCCGAGGAAGAAAGGGGCTCACCAAAACGGGCAGTGGAGGAGGAAGGATACTACTGCCGATGAGCTGAAGTGCCTGCTACTGATCCACCTACAATCATAACACGAATGTAGCGTCCCCGGCAAAAGGGACGTCAATACACTTGAATTGTACTGGTATGTATGGACAAACTTTGTCCCAAGTAAACTCAAGCCGTTAAACAAGGATCATGATGACAAGACAGCCAATAAATTACATCAAGAAATCAATTAAGCTAACTAACCATGTTTCCCACCTTTTACTCATTTCAGATAAGCCTCAACACAAGCACATTTAAGGTCAACAAATAGAACAACAACCAATCAACCACATGAATTGCAAGTAGTCAAACATAGGGGCAATCAATGCCCCACAGGTTGCAAACTCTCCTGCTGTCTCCTTTCACTATTTCATATTAATGATTTTGTATCAATTTCATTTGCGATTTCGATCGCTTTCCATCCTTATTACCTGTCCACCCTTATTACCTCGGCCACCCTTATTACCCCAACCCACACATTATTTCTTCATGTTGCAGCGCGCAACCCGATCCCACCGTACAGTTTCAAACACAACAATCACAAACAGCAGATAAGGCACGACACACAATTACAACAAGTTCAAATAAACAACTTACAAATTGGTTCATGTTCTCAATTACTTCTCAAACCAATAACACAACCAAATTACAATGTTTCCAAAATCTTGAATGTTCATACTGTTATATTTAACAACTTACCATACCTCAAGTGTTTCGTTTCTTTTCCACAAGGTACCATATGTACCATCATAACCATTATTCACAATTTATTACCAAATTTAACTCTCATTTGTCTTCTGGTTCATATCCCATACTACATCACTCATAGTTCAACAACAAATTTGAATATTCAACAACAACATCAAGAATTTCACACAATTTGTCAAATTAACACGAACCAAACAAATTTCACACATATGGGCGATTTTACAAGAATCAAAATTAGCCATACATACCTGGTATCGAGTTTTCTTCCGTTAACTTCCTACTTCATGCTTACCCAAGCTACCCTAGCTTTGCTGACCTCGTTTTGCAGACTCTTACGCCTATTCACTTCCTCTTTACTAAAAATCAAGTTCAATAATCATGCATGAGTGTAAAATTCCATTTTCAAAAGCTATTATATGCAAACCTCTCCTTACCCATTTAAAACTGAAAATTAGAGAAAACAACTAGGGTTTGTACCTTGAAATGATTTGGGGAAATTGAATCTTTGCCCTAGAATCCTTTGAACTAAGTAGTTGGAGCAATCTTTGAGGACGAAAGACTTCTCTCTCTAAAATCACTCTCTTCTCTCTCTAATTTTAGTAAGATGATATCATAAAATGAAAGAGAAAGGCGTTATATTAAAGAAGAGGTCGGGTTGAATTTTATAAAATTCCTAGGCTGGGTCAATTCTGTGGTCGCATTTGCGATCGCAGAATCAACATGCGGTCCGCATAGTGACCACGGAATTGCCTCAAATTTTACACAAGTTATGTTACGAAATGCGATGAAAATGCGGTCTGCATTCTTGATCTGCGGTCGCAGAGTGCACCGCAGATTTGACATTCAAAAACCTTCGAGAATTTATGCGGTAGATCTGCGGTCCGAAGATCCATTCTGCGATCGCATATCGACCGCATTCTCAACACCAAATTTTGTAAACCTTCTGTTAAACTCTGCGGTAGGAATGGGGTCCGCATAGCAGATCTGCGGTCGCATTCCTGACCGCAGAATTGACACTTTTCTGGAAAAAACTATTCTTTACATTTTCGAAACTTAAATCACTAGCAAGGGTCCGAACACACATTCCTAACATATTATTCGGACCATGACACCATAGCTACTAGGTCTTATGCACAAAAATTTTACGGGGCCTTACACAAACGGTCTCTTACCGACCAGAATGTACGCAAGGTTACCCATACTCACTAACTTTCTGCTAAAGGCATCGGCCACCACATTGGCCTTCCTGGGACGATATAAGACGGTGATATCATAATATTTCAATTGGTCCAACCACCTCCTCTGCCTCAAATTGAGCTCCTTCAGTTTGAACAAATACTGCAGGCTCCGATGATCTGTGAATACCTCACACGACACGCTATAAAGATAGTGCATTCAAACCTTCGGCGCATGAACAATGGCTGCCAACTCTAAGTTATGAATATGGTAATTCTTCTCATGAACCTTCAACTGTCGTGACGCATATGCAATCACCTTTCCATCCTGTATCAACATTGTACCAAGTCCAATACGAGATGCATCACAATATGCCATATAAGATCCTGGACTTGTGGGCACCACCAACACTGGCGTTGTAGTCAAAGCCGTCTTGAGCTTCTGAAAGCTCGTCTCACACTTGTTTGACAGTATGAACGGGCACCTTTCTAGGTCAACCTAGTCAATGGGGCTGCTATAAACGCAACCCCTTCCATGAACAAACGGTAATAACCCGCCAAACCCAAGAAACTCTGAATCTCTGTAGCTGAAGTGGGTCTAGGCCAGTTCTGAACTACCTCAATCTTTTTAGGATCCACCTGAATGCCCTCTACTATTACAACATGCCCCAAAAGAGCGACCGAGTCTAACCAGAACTTGCATTTTGTAACTTAGCATATAATTAGCTGCCTCTCAGAGTCTGAAACACAATCCAAAGATGCTGGTCATGCTTCTATCGAATGGGGGAGTAGATCAAGATATCATCAATAAACACAATTACAAAGGAACCTAGATAGGGCTTGAACACTCGATTCATCAAATCTATAAATTTTGTTGGGTGTATTTGTCAGCCCAAATGACATCACTAGAAACACATAATACCCACATCGAGTTCGAAAAGTTGTCTTAGGTACATTGGATGCCCTAATACTCAATTGATGGTAGCTAGACCTCAAATAAATCTTTGAAAACACTTTGGCACCCTGAAGCTGATCAAATAAGTCATGAATCTTTGGCAATAGATACTTGTTCTTGATGGTGACTTTGTTCAACTGTCGGTGATCTATGAACATCCTCATCGATCCATCCTTTTTCTTCACAAACAACATAGGCGCACCCCAGGGCGAGATACTAGGTCGAATAAAGTCCATATCAAGCAAATATTTCAACTGCTCCTTTAATTCTTTCAAATCTGGAGGGTCCATATGAAATGGAAGAATGGAAATGGGCCGAGCGCCTGGAGCCAAATCAATACAATAATTAATATTCCTGTCGGGTGGCATCCATGGCAGGTCTATAGGAAATACCTTTAAAATTTCACGAAGAACTGGTAGTGAATCCATGGAAGGAACCTCTGCACTAGAATCATGGACATAAGCCAAATAAGCTAGGAACCCCTTCTCAACTATATGCCGAGCCTTCACATAAGAGATAACCATATTGGTAGACTGGTCAGGAGACCATCTCCGCTCTAATCGAGGCAACCCCGACAAGGTTAAGGTCACTGTTGCGGTACAATCCAATATAGTGTGATAAGGTGACAACCAATCCATAACCAAGACAACATCGAAATCTACCATATCGAGAAGTAGAAGATCTACACTAGTCTCAATACTCCCATAGTAACCACACACGAATAATAAATATGATCTACAACAATAGCATCTCCTATAGGCAAGGACGCACACATAGGGGCACTTAAAAAATCATGGGGTACAACCAAATATGAAGCATAATAGGATGATACATAGTAATAAGCATAACCTAGATCAAATAGAATTGAAGTATCTCTACGGAAAACTGAATAGTACCTGTGATAACAACGTCAGATAACTCAACCTCAGGCCTGGCTTGAAAAGCATAGCATCGGGGTTGGACCCTACCACTCTAAACTACATCTTTAGGATGGGCCCTAGCTGGCTGACCTCCACCTCTAGCGGCCTGACCTCCACCTCTAATGGCCTAACCTCCACCTCTAGCTGCCCAACCTCTACCTCTAATTGGATAAGCGGCCAATGAAGCACCAAGTGTCGGTACCATGGCACAAGAATCCTGATGTTGTGAGTTTCTCAATGCCCAAGGGAAAAATTAGGAGGAACCTTCCGCATAAAAGAGAAAGGAAGCGACCGATCAAGAAATGCAAAGAGAGGGGGAGTGGTTAGTGATGATGGCATAGGACACAGAAAGTTCCTTCTCTCTCTTTTGAATCCTAGGGATTGTGCAATGTGCCTCGGATCACCACAAGTATAACAGGACCTTGACTGTTGTGACTGCTAAACCTGAAACTGAACCTGTCGACTTGAGTAAGCACCTTAAAAGCTCTGGAGCGGAGGTGCACTAATGGGAGCTAGTGCTGCACTGTAGGCTAGCTAGTCGGAATAAGACATATAAGGGTCGCGACTATATGAAGAACCATGGGATGCCTGGAGTGCTAAATGTAATGGCCTAGGAGGATAGCCTTTACCAAAAGCACCCCTACCTCCAAATGATTCACCACCACACCCACAAGAGTGACGATGCCGCTTGTTAGACCCTTGACCTCCCCGCTGTGCAAGAACCATCTCGACTTGTCTGGCGATATTAGCAGCTGTCTGAAAAGAAATCTAACTCCCAGTCTCTTTGGCCATCTACAACTTGATAGGCTGAGCAAGTCCCTCAATAAACCTCCTCACCCTTTCTATCTCGGTAGGAAGCAGAAGAATAGTATAATGGGCCAGATCCACAAAATGAGTCTCATACTGAGTGGCAGACATAATGCCTTGCTGAAGACGCTCAAACTACCTACAATAATCCTCTCTCAGTGTGACAGGAAGGAACTTCCCAAGAAATATATGAGAACAGATCCCAAGCAAGAGAAGGCAACCCAGCTGGTCTAGTTGATACAAAATCCTTTCACCATCTCTTTGCAGATCCCATCATCTGAAACACACCAAAATCGACACTGTTGGTCTTAACTATCACCATGTTCCGCAACACCTCATGGCAGCCATCAAGATCCTGTGGGTCCTCAGAAGATACACCAATGAAGTAAACTAGAAAGAGCTTGGTGAACTTGTCCAATCTCAATAAGCCCTCAGAAGACATAGCTGGTCCATCATCGGCGTGGACCGCAACAACCTACTTAAATACCCCAACTGGCAGGGCTGCTAGAGTCTGATACTGGGGAGCCATCAACTCTGGATTGTGAGTAGCGAGAGTTTGTGCTCCTCCCTCAGCCTGAGAGACGGCTGGTGCCATAGGAAATGTACCGATCTGGGCCATACTCTCCATAAGGCCCACTAAACGGACTGGAGCGTCCTAAAGCACTGGGGTGGTGATGAATCCCTTCGGGACCTGACCTGGTCAACAAGCACAGCCTGGGTTGGAACCTCTTCATCAAACTCCACCTAAGACTCCACTGCCAATGCTACTGCTCGAGCCCTAGGCTGAGCTTTACCCATACCTCGGCCTTTGGCGCGACCTCAGCCTCGACCTCTAGCGCGACCTCGGCCACGACCTCTGCCCCTCGTAGGAGCTACCATTGGGGGCTCTGGGTTCTACCCACCTGAAGATGATGTCCTCACCATCTACTAGAGAACAAGAGTAGAAGAGTCAATTAGCAATGAGAGAACAAAATTGCACAATAAAGAAGAATAGAAGTGAAATTTGTTCCGAAACTTCATAGCCTCTGAAAGATAAGTACAGACGTCTTCGTACCGACCCTCCAAACTCTACTAAGTCTTCTTGTGACTTGTGAGACCTAGGCAAACTAGTGCTCTGATACCAACTTGTCACGGCCCAGAATTCCTACCTTTCGGACCGTGATGGCGCCTAACATTTCACTTGTAGACAAGCCAAAGTTAGAAAATCTTTAAGCATATTTTAATTCAATTTCAATAAATAAAGTCAATTAAGCCAAAATGAACTAAAACCGAGTGCAGAATAACATAAATGTCCATAATATCTACTACAATTCAGATATGGTGTCACAACTCACGAGATTCTAGAATTTCTACAAACAGGGTCTTAAATAAATATGATTGTTCTGAACGAAAAGAAATAGTAAAATAGCTAAAATAGGAGGGAGTTTCAAGGTTTGCGGACGTCAGCAGATCTAGCTTGAGTCTCCAATGAGGATATCCAAGCTGCTACACCTGACGAACAGTTGGGTCTAGTACCAAAGTCTGCACAAGAAGTGCAGAGTATAGTATGAATATAACTGACCTCGTGTACTCCGTAAATGTTGAGCCTAACCTCGATGAAGTAGTGACATGGCTATGAAAAGACACCCACACAATAAACATGTACAGATAACAGTATACGTACAAAATAACAACAAATAAAAGCTAAGCATGTACTATTGGGCGGGACATGCTAAAGGGGGTACAAGATACGAGAAATACATCGAAAATAATAACTAGAACAGTCAATATGCCTCTAACCAGTAAAAATAAATAAGCACAATGAAGAAAATTGCACGGCATCACCCTTCATGCTTTTACTCTCAACCTCACAATGAGACAATGATATTGCACGACATCACCCTTCGTGCTTTTACTCTCACTTTCAGTATAAATCAATAGATACAAGACAATATCACCCTTCGTGCATTAACTCTCATAACATGGCATGGAATCACCCTTCGTGCATTAACACTCACAATATGGCACGACATCACACTTCGTGCATTAATACTCTCCCTTACCATATAACAATGAACAAGTAACAACGAGGAGATACAATAACAAGATCAAGCCTTATGTCAACAATGGTTCCACAATACCAATATCAATTTAAAAACAATACTCAATTATCAAAAAAGCCCATAAACGCGGTAAGAATGATCAATATAATAAGTAACTAGTCTTAGCATGGATAACATTATCAAAGTAAGCAGTAAATTACAAAGAATAATTTCACCCCGCATGCTTTAACCCAACAATAACGTATAAGTATCGTCACCTCACATATACGTTGTACTCAACATCTAAACATGTAACAAATAGACAAATAAGTCCTACTCCCTCAAGTCAAGGTTAATCACAACACTTACCACGCTCCAAGGATCAATTCAAAGCTCAATCACAACTTTTCCTTTCAAACAAGCCTCTGAACCAATAGAATCTAGTAAATTACCAACCAAACGATTCAAATGAAGCCTTAGGAACTACCCATAATTGCAAAGGATTCAATTATGATTATTATTGAAAAAGTCAACTATGTGGCTCGCTTGGTAAACCTGAAATTCAGACCAATATCCGATTACCTGTTCACCCCCGAGCCCGATTATTTAATTTCTTTTGGAATCCAACCTCAATTGGAGGTCTAAATCTAAATTTTTCAAAAATTCCTAGTTCTACCCAAACCCCCAATTTCTACCATGTAAACACTAGATTTTAGGTTAAAATCTTAGAAAATATAATGAAAGATTGAGAGAAAATATGTTAGAATCACTTACCAACTATTTGGGGAAGAAGGCTGCTTGGAAAAATAACCTCTAGAGTTTTCTTGTTTTGATAATTTGAAGAATGAGAGAAAATACCATTTTTTAGCTATTTGATCAGTCGCAGATGTCGCATTTACAATCTGGGTTAGCAACGCAAATGCAAAGAAACAGTCGCAATTGCGAAGTCCTGCCATTTCTGTTGTCATCACATTTACAATGATTTGTTCGCAAATGCAAACATTGTTCTTCCGTATTTGCGACCAAATTAATCGCAAATGTGACCAAGCCTGCCCTAGTCCCACTTCGCAAAAGCGAAGTTTTGTTTGCAAATACGAAGCCTGACCTCGCAATTGCGAGGTCTAAGAACTGCACCAGAACTGAAACACACCATCATTTTTGTAAGTCCAAAATTCTCTGTGTAGCCTATCTGAAACTCACCTGAGCCCTCAGGGCTCCAAAACCGATAATACACACAAGTTCAAAAATATCAAACGAACTGGCTGGCGCGATCAGATCGCCTAAATAATACCTAGAATTACAAATGGAACACCTAATCAAATGGAATTTTCAAGAAAACTCATGAACTTCTATTTCCACAGCCGGACGTCCGAATCACGTCAAACCAACTCCGTTTCTCACCAAATTTGACTCACAAGTCATAAGTATAACAATGGACCTATATTGGGTTCCGAAATCAAAAAACATACTTGATATCAATAAAGTCAAATATTGGTCAAACTTTTAAAGTCATCAATCTTATAAACTTTCAAATTTTAACAAAGTGCGATAACTCGGGCTAGGGACTTCCGAATTCGATTCCGGGCATACGCCCAACTTGAAAATCATGATACGGACCCACCGAAACCGTCAAAACATGAATCCGGGTCAGTTTTCTTAAAACATTGATCGAAGTCAACTCAAGTAGATTTTAAGGCAAAATTTTCATATTTTTCAGTTTTTAACATAAAAGCCTTCCGGGAAAATATTCGAACTGCGCATGCAAATCGAGGATGGGTAAGATGAGATACTTAAGGCTTCAAAGAATAAAATTAGGTTCTAAAATATAAGATGACTTATAGGGTCATCACATATTCATATTATGCTTGTATGTCTAACAAGAAGGGAACGTCATCAATATTTTTGTCTTTTTGCTGAAGATGGCATATGCTTACACAAATTTTGAATGTCTTCATTGACCAGAGGTCTTCGCTTCAAACTCAAAATACACAGTCGTCTTTGTTAGAAATTACTTATTCTTTAATGTGAAATTTTGCTATTGTAAATTTTGAATTTAATCGTGCCCTAATACGAATATCAAATACGAAACAAAAATTAAAAAAAATATATATCTATATATTATTAAAAGCCAAGGAAAAGCCCTCTCATTAAGCCACGTGGCAGTTTAAGAAAAAGCCACGTGGCATAGTAGTTATTAAATTTAGTTATTTAGTTAATAATTAATTATTGGTTATTCTTTTTAAATTTGAATATTCTAAAAATATATATATATATATATATATATATATATATATATATATATATATATATATATATATATATATATATATATATATATATATATATATATATATTATTTGCTATATTAACCATATAATAAATATAGACATCTTATAATTAATTAACTATAATAAAATAATATATAAAAATATATAAAAAAAACTATTCAAATTGGGTGAAAGTAGTTCCAAGTTGGAGTTTTTAAATTATTTAAAAATAAAAAAGCAAAAAACATTCTATAAAAAACAAAAAAGAGAAGAAAAACTACACATTCAAATCGGGAAGTAGTTTCAAGTTGGAGTTTTAGAATAATCAAAAAAAAAAAGAAAAACTACCTATTTATATGAGGGAGTAGTTTCAAGTTGGAGTTTTAAAATAAAAATAGATACCTTATAATTAACTATAATAAAATATATATATATATATATATAAATATTAAAAAAGTAACTACCCATTCAAATTGGGTGGCAGTAGTTTCAAGTTGCAGTTTTTCAATTACTTTAAAATTAAAAAGTAAAAAACAAAAGTCTATAAAAAATGATAAAAAGAGAAGAAAATCTATATATTATGAAAATGAGAGAAAAAAACTTTCTCCTTAAGTCAGGTGACAGCTTTAGAAAAAGTCACATGGCATAGTTAGTTATTAAATAGTTATTTATTGGTTATTCTTTTTGAATATATATATATATATATATATATATATATATATATATATATATATATATATATATATATATATATATAGTATAATTAGCTACTTTAATTATATTAATAAATATAGATATCTTATAATTAATTAACAATAATAAAAAACTATATAAAATAAAAAATATAAATATAAAATAAATAACTACCCATTCAAATTTGGTGAGAGTAGTTTCATGTTGGAGTTTTTAAATTATTTTAAAATAAAAAAGCAAAAAAAATCTATAAAAAACGAAAAAAGAGAAGAAAAACTACCCATTCAAATCGGGGAGTAGTTTAAAGTTGGAGTTTTAAAATAAAAATAGTTACCTTATAATGAACTATATTAAAAAAACAAAAATATAAATATATAGAAAAATAACTATACATTCAAATTGGGTGGGAGTAGTTTCAAGTTGCAGTTTTTAAGATTATTTTAAAATAAAAAAAAAACAGAAAACAAAGCTATAGAAAATGAAAAAAATAGAAGAAAAACTACCCATTCAAAATGGGGAGTAGTTTCAAGTTGGAGTTTTAAAATAATTTTTACATAAAAAATAAAATAAAAAAAATAGTAAATTACCAATTCAAATTGGGGAGTAGTTTTAGGTCTCAAATTTGAAACCCACCGGGTGTAAATAATTTCTGAGGGCCATCGAACTAGGTATAACCTGAATTAATCGTGATGCACTTGCGGTCTCCCCTGCGGCCCTAAAGGGAGGAGAGACTAACAAAAGGGTACAATAATTAAAAAGTAACTTTACTTTTCTCTAATTAGCCTAAATGCAATGACTTATAGGAGGAAACCGAATATATATCTAGAACGAAGAAAGAATAGGAATAGCACATGATCACTAGTGGAATCCCAGTTGTGCTTATAGAAATTAGTATACAAGTATAAATATAATGTGATGCATCAAATTGGAATATCTTGCATTATATTAATACATTTCAAACATTGGATAGGACTCTCATTTCCCTTCAAGCTTCTTCACATCTTCTGGGATGTTTCATTTGATTCCATGATCCCTTGGGCTGCAAAAATTTTGTAAGGGTCACCTTATCAATTCTCAACTTAATTTTTTCTCCGTTTGTGAGAATAAATGGTTCATGCATATTTGCCACTATTTTGGACTTCAAAACACCCCACGAATATTGTATCTATAAAACACGTGAGAAATGTTATGTATATAAGAAAAACAAGAGAAAACTACCCTCTATAGCCCCTCAAAATTTTAATAGCCCATGTTTTGACCCACTTTCAAAAAATGGTCATCCGGCCCAAATATATTGCATATACTAGCCGAACAAAATGAGTATGACAACAGAAGTGCTTGTAGCTCAGTGGGTAAAGCCCTTATTTCCTAAGCAGACGGTCGCAGGTTCGAACCCTACCTAGCGCAATGGAGAATTTTTTTTTTGCAATGTATAAATATTGTATCCTAAGTTCGATAGTGTACATTGAGCCTATCTCAAATGCGCTTGTGTATCTAAAGTGTATATATTTGTGTATCCCAAATATAACTTGTATCGTGAATGTATAATCTGTCTAAAAATGTATAAAAATTGCGTATAATGTGTATTTTCTAATATTTTGGAGTGTATCATGTATTTTGTATAGTGACAGTCGTTTTGTATGTATTTTATATAGTAACATCTATTTTGTATATTTTTTGTATAGTGACAATCTATTTTGTATATTTTTTGTATAATGACTATCAATTTTGTATATATTTTATATATTGACAGTCTATTTTGCATATTTTCTGTATAATGATATTCTATTTTTGTATATCCATTGTATAAATTTTTTATAGTGATAGTCTATTTTTGTATATATTTTGTATAGTAACAGTCTATTATTTATAAATTGTATAGTAACAGTCTATTTTGTATAATTTTTGTATAGTGATAATCTACTTTGTATATATATTTTGTATTATATCAATATTCAAAATTAAAATACACAAATTTTGACGAGAGAGAGTTGAGTCCAGCATTTTACAAAGAGAAAAAGAGGCAACAGGTCGTGCTCATGCTGGAACCGAGGCTCAGCGACGATGAGGTAGAGTCAATCGCGGCAGTGGGGTGGTCAGACGACGGCTGGCTAGAACTTGCCGGATTTTTAAAGGGGTTTGAAAGTTTGGGGCGTGGAATGGAGAAGGAGAGTGAGAGGAGGCTGGTGGTATGATCTTTATGGGGTTTGAAGGTGGTAGACGGCGGCTAGGATTTGTTTTTTGGATTTTTGTAGATAAATGGAGATTTGAGGCTTGGATTTAGAGATAGGGTAGTGAGACGAAGGGAATGATGTAAGTTGGGTGGTGTTTGGAGCACCACCGACGGCAGCGCACAGTGGTAGCCGTCGAGGAGGCGGAGGCTCAAGAGAGGAGAGATGAGATAAGGAATAATAGGGTTAGGAGAATGGAAAATATCTGATTTCTTAAGGTGTTTAATTTGATATGGGATAGAAAATAAGGGTCGTTGGATTAAGAAAAATAGACGAATGAGATTGATTGTTGTCATTGCTTAACCTAAACGACATATATTTTTGATCCAAAACATTGTCATTTGGACCCGTCCATGGCAGCCTTTTAATTAGTTTTAGGCTATAAATTGTATACTACAATTTTATGGCTAGGGGTTGATATTAGTTTCTACCGGCAGGCTATAAGTGAAGTTTTCTCGAAAAACAACCATGATACTAGTTACGCATTTTATAGGGGTGAAGTTCAAAAATAGCCATATTTATAAGTGATAACTAAAAAATAGTCACGGTTTCAAAAGTAATCAAAATTTTGTTGTTTTTCATGTTAAGATAAATCTGAACGAAAACACTATTTAAAATTCGGAAAATATCTCAGCATAATATACTGGACTTCTAGCATAATAAGCTGGAAGTTCATACACATGAGCTCCAATCTCCATTATATTATGTTGGAACTTTCCGTCTGTTGGAGTTCCAACATTCATACACATTTACACCAATATCCGGTATATTATGCTAGAACTTTCCGTGTTTGCGGCAAAATAATGGCTATTTTTCAATTAGCAATCTAAAAATTAACTAGCCCGTGCTATTTTTATGTTATAAAGTTGTACGGTCCTATTCCCCAAACGAATAATATTATTAGTGCGTTGAGCTGTTACATTTAGTTACCCCTTGATCCCTTTTTCTCTTAATTCTCTCCCTCATAGCTATCACTCAGATATGTCTCTCCGTCTTTTGGCAAAATACATGTAATTGTTTCAGTTCTTTGTTCTACTAAGAAACTTCCATGGATTGTTAAATTTAACTAACTGTTGTTTAATTTATGGTCATGCTTTAAAGTAAGAATAAAACCTTAGAGAACAGTTATTTTTACGAAACTATTTAAACCTCGGAGAATACTTATTTTTACGAGATTTAAGGACTTTTGACCTCCAAATGCAGTTAACAAGTACCAGAATATGACTACAATAGTAAAATACCAAGGGCCAACACGAAATATATCTAGTCATCTACATTATGCAAAATTAATATATTCATTAATTAAAGAACATTCTACGACTTTTCTGTAAAAATATTTGTCTGCTTCCTTTGAATATTATAATGCTTCATCAGCTTGGAGAGACCGACAATTAGAATAAGCAACATACACACATAGGAATGGCAATGGGGCGGGCAAGCCCGATGTGTTACGGGTTTGGAAAAATCCATAAAAATATCAATCCTTCCCACATAGTTATTTTTTCAATTTTTAACCTGCTCCGTTCCGCACCGCTTGGATCCGCCCCGCCCAAACACACATACACATACACATACAAATACAAATGACTAACTTTTTGTCTCAAATAAAATAACCTACTCAATCTCAAAAGTATTGTGCTCTTTTTGTCTCCAAAATACAATGTCAACATCTTACCAGGCATGTACATTATGAAAATTTATTGTAAACTTATATTTTCAAATATATACTTAATGCAAATAAGGGACGAAAGATGCAACGAAATTCAACTGATATTTTTTCTGAAGCAGATTGAGAAATTTGACTAAATGAAATTTCCATTTCATAGCTAACAAACTTCGCATAACAACGATATTAGTACTACAACACAATAAAATATAGGCAAAAATACAAATGTCAACAATACTATAGAATAAGTTATTAACACTAACTATTTGACAATTAATATTACATATACGTACGTACCAAGCTAACATGAAAGATTGTTATGGACTTATTCTTACAAGTCTAAGCACGTGCCTTCTATCAATCACCTCTCTCTTTTTCTCATCTCATGCAAATTCCTATAAATACCATCTCAAACCCTCACGTCCAAAATCATCCCATCTTTCTATATATAAATTCTCAAAATTATATATATACACACACAGAGACTCAAGTTCTTGATTAAGATCGTTATTTTTGTAATGGCTATTATTGGTTCGAAAATCGGAATAATTGGAGGTGGAATAAGTGGAATAGCAGCAGCTAAACAGCTAGCTAAGTACGAGCCAATGGTGTTTGAAGCGACGGATTGTATTGGAGGAGTGTGGAAACATTGTTCATATAGGTCTACTAAATTGCAGACTCCTCGTTGTGACTATGAGTTTTCTGATTTCCCATGGAGTGAGAGGGATAATATGAGTTTCCCTACTTATGAGGAAATATTGGAATATTTGTATTCCTATGCTCAATATTTTGATGTGTTGAAATTTGTCAAGTTCAACTCTAAGGTGGTAGAGATCAAGTTCGTTGGTGATCCAGAAATGAATTATTTTGATGGATGTCTGTTGAATGGAAAACCAGTTTGGGAGGTTGCTGTCCAAACCAATCAATCTGAAACTTTACAGGTTCTTCTTAATTTCTCTTCATTTTTAATTAATTACATGTTTCGTCCATCTATTTTCTAGCTCTTAGTTTGCTCTTTCTGGCCCTTATCGTTGATATTGCTATTTCTACTATTTCTTTCCATCTTTTTTTGAGCCGAGTGTCTATCGGAAACAAACGTATATATTGTTCATGTCGATTAGAAAGTGCATGCAGAAATAGCTAGAATCGAATGAAAGTACGAAAAAACATCTCGTAATGTATTTAACCAAAAATAGATTATGTCTCTCTACCATTCAAAGACAAGATAGGTCTACGTACACACTATATTTTTACTCCAGACCCCACTTGTCGATCGGATTTCACTGGTCTGTTGTTGTTGTTGTTGTTGTTGACCTAAAGCCACTGCATGTTATTATATGTCATTTTCTTTCTTAATTTTCAATAAAATTAAAAAGAATATAATGGATCTAATGTAAATTGCACATTTAATGTTTTATTCTTATTTCAGTGGTATGCGTTCGAGTATTTGGTGATGTGCACTGGAAAATATGGAGATATACCAAATATACCAAATTTTCCACAGAAAAAAGGATCAGAAGTGTTCAAGGGTAAAGTTCTGCATACTCTTGATTACTCTAAACTTGATCAAGAAGCATCTACAAAGCTTATGAAAGGGAAGAAAGTTGTGGTGGTGGGTTATAAAAAATCAGCAATAGATCTTGCTGTTGAATGTGCCGAAGCAAATCAAGGTAAAATTTTCTGTTCATTGTATATTCATACATCAAAGAACACAGTACTCCTTAACAAACATTTATGTTCAATAATAAGGGTTTTGTGGTAGAGTGGTAAATACGTTTTATCCGTAAGCAGAGGTCTTGGGTTCGAAACTAGGGTATGAAGTCGTCTTTGTTATTTATCCCTTAATATGGGACTTTCTCCGGATTTAATCGGGCACCAATGCAATGGGGAAACTCAAAAAGAGATTTCTGTTCAATGCATAGTTTCTCCTGTAATCTTCATCAGCAACTGGATATTGTTACAACTATCAGCATAATATAATATAAAAAAATAAAATATATATATATATATATATATATATATGTAATGTCCAAAAGCAGGCAAAGAGAGGGAGATTAGTTTAATTTGTCAAAATCCAGAAAAGGAAATTAAACTGTGGTTGTTGACTTGAGTACTATTCTTATATTGCATGAAAATGCTAGTTGTTGCCGTAGTTATCATATAGTATTGATTAATCAACTCCAACATACTCAATAACTGTGCACGTAAGCCTCAAACTTTACAATTATTTTAGTTTCTTCTAAAGATGTCACCAAAAAAGGGACCAGAGAATAAATGTCAAAAACATAGTATTTTGATTTTTCAAGACTCATGCTTTGACTTCAGGACTGCATCATAGTATATTTTTCTTTCAAAGTCACACGCATTAAATAGAGATTTTTCGCATTAGAATTGAAGTCGTGACTTTGACCAATGCAAACGTGCTCAACAGATTAATAAGCTAGCAGTTGAATATAGATTTCATTGAAACTTATAAAAACCACTGTTTGAAATATTATTGAAAAATAATTTTTGAAAGTTAAAGTTGTATTTGGACATACATTGTATTTGAAGAAAATTTAAAGTTTTGTTAGTGAAAGAAAAAAATTGCCCTAAACCAATTTTTGGAAACTTGAAATTTTTATTTATTTATTTTTTATTGGAGACAGTTCATATTCCATAAACAAACAATGTTTTCAAATTTTTTTTTTTTTTTTTTAAAATCAAGCCAAAATCTATGACCAAACAGGAGCTAAATTTCAAGGTTGAAAAACAGAAACCACAAGCTCATTTTTCACTTCTAATTTTTGGTAATATTTTTATGAAATTGTTTGTTTTTAACTGCTTGTAGGACCTGAAGGCAAAGCTTGTACAATGGTAGTAAGAAGTTTGCATTGGACAGTTCCACATTACTCTATTTGGGGTTTGCCATTTTACTTGTTCTATTCTACTCGATCTTCTCAGTTCCTCCATTCAAGACCCAATCAAGGCCTCATCAGGACACTGCTTTGCCACATGCTTTCTCCTCTGGTCAGCCCCATTATTTTCTTGTGTGTTTTTCTTGAAATCTAGTGCATCATTTCACATATAGGACTAACATAAGTATCATATATATTGCGACAGAGAAGAGGAGCTTCGAAGTTAATCGAGTCCTATTTAGTATGGAAACTTCCACTGGAAAAGTATGGACTGAAACCAGAACACCCCTTTGAGGAAGATTATGCATCTTGTCAGATGGCTATCTTGCCTAATAATTTCTTCACTGAGGCTGATAAGGGCAAAATCTCGTTCAAAAGAACGTTATCAAAGTGGTGGTTCTGGGAAGGAGGAATCGAATTCGAGGACAACACCAAATTGGAAGCTGATGTTGTCATACTAGCAACTGGTTTTGATGGTAAGAAAAAGCTCAGAGACATATTACCATACCCCTTTCGCAGTCTGCTAGAGTTTCCCTCTGGCATGATTCCATTGTACAGGTAATTAGGCACTCTCTGGATGAAACATTTCTATTTATTCCTAGACTGAGAAATATTGTTGATAGAGCCGGCTAGAGGGTAAGGCCACATAAGTGGTGGCTTTATGCCCAATATTAAAGATTGGCTTTAGGCCACAAATTTTATTGAGCCGCTTCTAATAGTTGATGGTTGATACTGAAAAACTTGCATTTTTCAATTCCTTAATAGGGGTACAGTTCATCCATTGATTCCAAATATGGCTTTCGTGGGCTATCTTGAAAGCGTTTCAAACCTGCATTCAGCTGAGATACGTTGCATTTGGCTATCACGACTTGTAGATGATCTGTTTAAGCTTCCATCTGTTGAGAAAATGCTCGAACAGGTAACACAAGAAATGGAGATTATGAAGAAGACAACAAGATTCTATAAGAGAAACTGCATTTCCACTTTCAGTATCAACCACAGTGATGAAATCTGCGAAGAGATGGGATGGCAATCTTGGAGGAAGAAGAATTTGTTGGCAGAAGCCTTTAGTCCCTACAACAGCCAAGATTATGCATGGGGGAAGTAACCAAATTCAGTAACATCTGAAAATATCCTGCTTAATTATGTTTGTTATTTCATGTATCTGCTTATGTTGTAGTATATTTCTCTGATTAGAAAGGGAGGTAAAAAGAAAATAAATAAACATCACATGTATGAACGGTCTCAAGCGAGGTATCGAAAAATGTAGAATACCTCAGCTTAGGACTAAAGTTTGTGTCTTTACTAGTACAAAAGGAGGAATAAAGGTTCTTTTGAATCAACTTATAACATTTGAGTTACTCCATTTTCATTTGCAATTTAGTATACCATCCATCACTATCAACGGGGCTTCGACAACAGCAAGAAGTAGCAAGCTAAAGCAATTGAAGAAAATCATCCATTATGCAGTTACTACGAAAAGTAAAGGCCCATATATAAAAGTTTTATCACTCACAGGAGGCCGCGAGTTCAACATTCTACAGCTTAAATTGTAGCAAGACTCCAAACTAACAGCTCCTTTCACATATCTAACAACTAAAAATGGTTGTACAGACTCTCAGATCACATACAATTGGCAGCAAAAGTACGAGAAATTAATGTTTAAAGGCAGGAAAAGAATGTGGAAAGGAGAACCTTAATATTTAAAGGCTTTGAAGTAACTTCAATGTTTCATCAATATGCTTTTCGGGTTGGAACTGATTGTTATATATGAGTTGAACCACTCCATTTTTGTCGAGCACATAAGTCTGTCTTCCCGGCAATGTACCAAAAAGATCTCCTGGGATTCCCCACTCTTTCCTAACTTTGTTGCCTTCATCACACAATAAGGTAAATGGGAGTCTGTACTTCTTTGCGAAGGCCTGCAGAATCAAACACCTCGGCTCGGTTATCCTCAAAAGATGGCAACAGAACACAACCTAAATATTTAGTTGTTCAACAAGGTAGTTCTCATTAAGCAAGTAAATTTGTAATACCTTGTGAGATGCAGGATCATCTCCGCTAATTCCAACAACTTGAGCTCCTGCTTTCTTGAATTTTTCATAAGAGTCTCTGAAGGCACAGGCCTGTAGACAGTTTTCACATATCGATTATCACCAAAAGTAACTTTTGCAGATCATTGTTACAAAGCTGTTAAACGAAAAATAATAGTCTAATACTCTTACCAATGTAAATTTAACTCTAACTAGTTTAATTTTCAACAACAGTAATCTAGAAAAGAACAACTCTATGGTCAGCACTAGAGCAAATAAAACACAGTCTAAAAAGATATAAACTGAGAAGGAAGAAGCAATTGTCCACTGATTTCCAGACGACGATTCAAACAATAAGTCTATAAAGGGCAGTATGGTACACTAAGCTCTCGCTGTACACGAGGTCCGAGGAAAGGCCGAACCACAAGGGTTTATTATACGCAGTCTTACCCTACATTTCTGCAAGAGGCTGTTTCTGTTAGGTGTTTACCATAATTTTCTTATCATATTTGGTTTTCCTATCTCTTGAAGAAAAGGGCAATATAATTACCTTAACTAGGCTTTCCTTTTTGTAAAAGGAAATCATAAATCTCCAATATTTGGCTAGTTCTTTTTCTTGTAGGAAAATGTTTGGAGTTCTATAAATTAAGGATCCGTCCTTTTCATTCAGTAGCATCCACAATGTAGCCATCCGGGCTTGAGAGTAGTGTTTAGGGGGAGAACTTTACGGGACAAGTGTTAATGTATCACTTGTGTTTGCCTCTTTGTGAGGTTGTCCTCTCGATATTTTGTACTCTCTTTTTATTGTAGAGGATTGCTCATCTCCGTTGTGGACGTAGGTCAGTTGACCGAACCACGTTAAATGTTTGTGTCTCTTTTGATAGATTTCTCTATATTGTTGGATTTATCGTCGCTTAAGATTTTCTTGGTAGCTTCCGCATGACACCTAATTTTTCGGTCCTAACAAGTGGTATCAGAGCGAGGTTCAAGACAGGTTCATCTTGGCGAGTTCAGTTCTAGCTGCAACATATTTGACGATAACCGTGATTTTTGTCGGAGAAATTTGGTCGGTGTGCTACGCACGTTGAGACAAACTTTGTCGTGGAAATCTGGAAATGCAACCTGCCGAAGGCTATGTGAAGAAGGTGGATCAAATTTATTTTGTCAAAAAATTCAGGACAAGGGGGAGAATTGTTAGGTGTTCGCCATAATTTTCTTACCATATTTGATTTTCCTATCTCTTGAAGGAAAATGGCAATATAATTACCTTAACCGAGTTTTCCTTTTTGTATAAGAAAATTGTAAACTCTTCTATATTTGGCTAGTCCCTTTTCTTGTAGAAAAAGGTTTGGACTTCTATAAATTGAGGATCCTTCCTTCTCATTCAGTAGCATTCACAATGTAACCATATGGGGCTTGAGAGTAGTGTTTAGGGGGAGAACTTTACGGGACAGGTGTTAGTGTATCACTTGTATTTACCTTTTTGTGTTGTTCTCTCTATATTTTGTACTCTCCTTTTATTGTAGAGGATTGTTCATCTCCATTGTGGACGTAAGTGAGTTGATCGAACCACGTTAAATGTTTGTGTATCTTTTGGTAGATTTTTTTTTATTGTTAGATTTATCGTCGCTTAAGGTTTGCTTGCTAGCTTCCGCATGACACCAAATGTTTTCGGTCCTAACAGTTTCTATGACTCAAACCCGTGACCTCCTGGTCACATGACAACAACTTTATGAGTTACGCTAAGGCTCCCCTTCCCAAACAGTAAGTCTATCTTGTTACTTATAAGAAGAAGTGCTACCAAATCCATAAAATCGAAATTTCCCATAGACTAGCCTATGAAGTTTTGGTACATAAACACCGGACATTTGAATTAAAATGCAGTGAGGCAGAGGACCTAATATACTGATGATTTACAAATAGGTCAGAATTGGAAGGTCAAACAAAAGAGGACCTTGCAATTCCAGTACTAAGCTTCATATTACCAGTATAAAGACCGTGTAAAGGGTAGCCGGCCGGTACACTAACCTACCGCTACGCGCAGG